>VZTG01003817.1:270560-290560 GCA_013397845.1 Melanocharis versteri
AAACCAAGCATGACATCCTGCACCTGGGTCAGAGCAATCCCCAACACAAAGCAGATTGGAGGATTAAGGGTTTGAGAGCAGCCCTGCACAGAAGGACCTGGGGATAGTGGTGAATGAAAAAATGGACACGAGCTGGAAATGCGCACTTGCCACCCAGAAGCCAACTGTATCCTGGGCTGCACAAAAAGAAGTGTACTCAGCAGGTTAGAGAAGTGATTTGCCTCCCCACACCGCTCTGTACTCTGCTCTCATGAGATCCTACCTGGAGTCTGCACCCAGCTCTGGGGTCCCCAGTACAAGACAGACATGGACCTGCTAGAGCAGGTCCAGATCAGGGCCACAAAAATAGTCAGAGGGATGGAACACCTCTCCTATGAAGAAAGGTTGAGAGAGTTGGGGTTGTTCAGCCTGGAGAAGAGAAGGCTCCAGGGAGACCTTTCAATACTTAAAGGGGTGTATAAGAAAGATGGGGACTTTCTACCAAGGCCTGTAGTGACAAAAAAAGGGGCAACATTTTTAAACTTGAGGAGGGTATGTTTACATCACTCATAAGGAAAAAATCCTTTACATGAGGATGGTGAGACACAGAAAGAGGTTTCTCAGAGAAGTTGTGGATGCCCATCCCTGAAAATGTTCAGAATCAGGTTGGATGGAGCTTTCATCAATTTAATGAAGGATATCCCTGCTCATGACAGGGAGGGTGGAGTAGATGATATTTAAATGTCCCTTCCGTTCCAAACCATTCTATGATTCATTGCTATGCTTTTGTTTCCATGCTTAAGAAATTCTGACTACAGAACTTTTTCCCAAATGAGTTCAATTCCTTTAAGGGTGGTGTCCAGGTTGCTTTTATTACACTTCAGTGGTTGGAGTGCAGCCACTGTATAAACAGAGAGAATAACAAGAAATAGCCATTAAAATTGCATTACACATTAAGATATTAGTTCCTCTTGTATTGTAATTTTTTAGTATTGAGGACTGCATTTTTGATGACTAATCTGTGGATATCTTTAGTATCTTAAAGGACTAATCATGATACAAAATTTTCATTTTTTTTAGCTATAATTTCTTACAGATTAACAATAAATCAAGACTAAAAATCAAGCAGTTCAGTTGTTCACTCAAAAATAAATTTCACAGGCTGTTCTGCCAGAAGCTTAAGAAATCTTTCTAAGTTTTAGAAAACACTGCCATACAAGCTTCTCTGTCTGGAAGTGTAAATACAAGGAATAACACATTGGCTCTTGAAACTAACATTTCTCTCAACTCTTGAGTTTGTTTTTCAAAATCAAAGGTTCAAAAGGCAAAATTCAGGCATGTTGGTTAGAGATATAAAGGATCTTGCATTTATAGTATTTTATATATGTTCTGAGGAGGAAGCAACTACACGAGATATATATGAAGACCAAAAAGCTTTTCTTTTTCTTTCCCATAAGCAGAAGAAGATTTGAAGATTTGCGTGTATATAGATAAAAACATATTTAGATGTGATTATTTGCAAAATTTTGCACTTCTGTTTTGTTGTACAATAGGAGCACTGTGGTAAGAACAAATTCCCATGTGAAGTACTGAGTATTTAAACATAAATTCTGAATAGATATTTCTATATTCCATGACTTCTTATTAATAGCTATGCTACTCAAACTCTAAATGTCATAGCTTAGTTATTTTGGATTTGTGATCAAAACTTTCTGATCCACTATACAATTTGAATCTGTGTTTTAGGAAAGTTTAGTATTGTTTCTTGATGAAGCAATCATGTCATTTTTAGTAATGACAAGATAGAATAGAAAGCATTGTTATTAACTTCACAGATGTCAACAACTTGAAAAAATCCTGGCAGAGGATTAGTAAAAAACTTACATGACAAAAGGCTGAAAAATGCATGTCTTAGGTTATAGAAAGAGCAACTGGTCAAATGTTGGAGTTAAAAATTAGTAAACAGTGAAGCACTGGAGCAGGTTGCCTATGGAGCCTTAAAAGTCCCTATCCTTTTGGGTCTTTCCCAAATCACCCTTGGAGTTAGACACACATCTGTGAGAAGTATGTAAAGTCCCTGCTAACTCCTTGGGATAACAAAGGGATGATGGAGTCATCTCTTAGCAAGTACAACTATGACACCATGTCCAAATGTCCTCATCAAAATGCCTGTCTCCTCTGAGTAAGTGCTGGCAAAATACACCTCTACCTGAGCTCAGGGCTGACAATGCAATGTCACAAACAGAAAGTAAGGAGATGAATGCAGCAGCAGCAAAAAAAAAAAAATATGGCTATGCTAAATGATTTCAAATAATTTTTTTGGTAAACATATAAACGAAGGAACATTCTCATTTCCATGTATAACTTTTTTACAATTGATGGATCTACAATTATAAAGAAGACTTTTCCTGTACCCTAGCACTTTCAAAATAATACTCTCTGTGAGAGATGTTTTTAATATAAAAGAAGGATTCCAATATCTTGAAGATCTGCCTGCTCATCTCAACACATTACTTTTCCTTTGCTCATAGATTGCAGAACATGCAGTTCCTCTGTCTCTGTGTCTGCCTCAAACATTCACTCTTCCACATGCTTTATAGCTTTACATGAAGATTTTTCTCTCACTCCTTGCAACTGGCAAACTACAACTGCACACTGTATCCCTAAAGGAATCACCATTTATAACATTTAACTGGAATAGCTGCCAGGAGACAGCTGACAGTTGCTGGACACTTATAGAGGCCTCATGAAGACTGTAGGCTGTTGGAGAAGAGCTTTGTGGTTTCAGAGAAAAAAGAAAGAAAACAGGACAGGCAGCTGAGGGATAAATATCTGCTAGCAAGGAATGTGTAAAATAACTACCAAATATTTAGGGATGAAGCCAAATTCTCAAAGCCTGCAGTAACTCATCTGATACAAGGTGAACTCGCCTCCTGAATTTTGCAGAAGATAAGCCTGATCCTGCCTTGGGAAAATGTGTTTAGTAGGACAGTTACTAAAATCCTGCTAAAATCTAGACAACAGCAACAAAACAAGTGTTACATTCAACTTTTAAACATTAAAACGTGTGCTGTTGCTGACAAGAAAACAACCAGATCGTATAACCAAGTACATGATTTCTTAATTAAATTGAGTTGAGCTGGTGTCAACAAGGAGAAAATATACTCGATACAATATTCTCAATTATGAATAGCACGTTTTCTACCGTGGATTCACATCACATCAACTTTAATGTAAGGGGATACCGAATAAAGCAAACCAGCAGTGAGAACTCAGGAAAAGAAAATATAAATAATTACAACAAGGTTTAGATTTGTTTAGTAAAATAGTGCTCATTCTAAGCTTTGAATTAAAGATTCAATTTTTCTTTGGAAAACATATGAAGGCAGACAATGTCTTTTATAAGCACCAGCACTGAGTCACTATAGCAATCCTTTCCTTCTTCCAAACAAGAGATTTAACAAGATTCCCTGTAAATCTTTCATGCAATTCTACAGAAGGAAAAAAAAAAAAGCAGAATTACTTCATTAGTTAATTTCTCATTTGTATATGTGAAAAATAAAAAAAAAAAATGCAAGAAGTTCAGTGCTTAATTCTGAAAGCTTCCAGGAAAATTCCAGGATTCAACCCCTCTAGGATTCCCAGTGAACAAATTCCACAGTTCAGATTTGGGTCCTCTAAACATTGTTGCCCACATCCACCAAAAATCTTTAATGTTCTGCTAAAATCATTCAAGAAAAAGTGCTGTGGGACATCATGACAGAAAGATTGAGTCTCTCAGGCAGTTAAGTCAATGTAATGACTGGCAGGGAAAATACTTTGCTTTTGGCTTTGTACTGAGGTAGTGGTAGATGTTGAGACAGAGAAGCTACCTAGGTCAATGTGCTTACTGTGAGCTTTGTAGCCAAGAATATGATTTGCAACAAGTCATGTAATTCTTCTAAGCTCTTTTGGGGCATTTTTATTCCACTCAGGGGTTGCAATAATCAGTCTAAAATCAAGAAAGGATAATCTTTTTGCTGGGCTGCAGCTGAAAGTATTTTGTATTGCTATGGTGACTTAGGCACCTAGTAACACTGGAGAATTTTTTTCTTTGGTATTCAATGGCACAAAGGGCAATAAATAACATCATGTCTTGAAGTCCCTTCCAAGCTTATTTTGTATGAGACTTTAATTTTGATACTATTGAATCGCTAGCTTTCCTAGTGACGTCATATAGAAGTGTATAAAGATGATGAATTTTACTAAAACTTATATGAAGAAAGTTTTCCCAGGGGAATCTTTGGGACTGAAAAATTTCTAAGCCATATGTGTCATGGCAACCAACATTGATTTTCTTTTATGTTTGCCTGTTAAACAAATAAAGATTCTTAAGAGTTAAAAAAAAATCTGAACCAAATAATTAGGTAGCTCTCAAGCAACTTCAATTATTTCCCAAACCAACTGATGTTCCATTTGATCCATTCTTCCTCAAAATTCTGTAGACAACCTTAAGCCCACAAATATTACATCTTCAAAACCAATTGTTTAGTCTGCAGATATTCCTTCAACTATACTATTCCTCCTACCAGAATGCTGTATTTGTGTAACACGGTATCTTTTATAGAATTTCACATTTCCAGTGTAACTTTTAACATCAGACACCCGCATTTTTAATTTATGTTTTTGCTTATTAGCAATAGGTGCCCTCAGTTCTTTTATGAAGTGGGCATCCTGAACTACAAGTGCAATTTTGATTCAGCTACACAAAGTGTTCCAGTAAAACCTGGGAGAAGATCCACAGCTACAGAATTCTTCAAACTGTGGAAGTTTGAAAATATTTGTGTCCAAGCCAACAAGGTGAGATACTAAGCTCAAATAATACTGTGGCCACTCTAACTATATCTGTATGTTTTCATATTTTCATATGTGAAAAAGGTTTAAAATATTTTTTTTTATCTGAAGCATTTTCACTTTCTAAAGACTTCTTTGCATTAAGTGTTTTCCAAATTTAACCTCTTGGAATATATTATGTACAACTTCTATTGCTGTCTTTTTTTCCAAATAGAGGTGAACTAGCATTTCCTCAGGAAGAGCTATATTATATCTTGCCAATATAGCTATAGATCTGTAGGATATCCCACGACAGTTTTGAAAGAAAAGCTTTCTTTTCCATTCCTCTATTTCAGATTTAGAATTTTTATATTTATGCTTTGGTAGACAAGTGGAGACAAATCCTCAAATCCTATAGTATTTTTACGTTATCTAATTCTTACTCTTTCTAAAATTTTATGCTATTATAAACAGCTTATTATTTTTTTTAAGTAGAAGTGAACTGTTTATTGATATGAATATGTACAGATACTAATCCAAATATTGAGAAAGGGAAGAAAGTATTAGACGAGTAATTAACTACAAACTCAGTAACACTACAACTGTCACAGAATCCATTATTATTTCTCCTTGAAGATTAGGAAACATTTCTCCCATGTATTTATCACATATACTGAAATGATGAAGAAGTGGCATTATTTCTAGATAAAATAATGCCTGTATGGAAATCTCTGGCTTCCAACAAGAAAGAGAGGAAGGTCCTGTTGTCACATACCCTTCTCAGGAAGCTGAGGATGTGCTACCGCATTTCACTATGGAGACAGTGAAGCTACAACATCTTGGTGGAAGAAGACCAGAAATATGAGTCCTACAGAAGCACTGCTCTTCAGTGGGGGTGTTTATAGATGTGCTTTGTCAACCTGCCACTTTCAAATCACACCCTTACACCCTGGGCCCTCCAACAGCCATTTTGAGAAAAAAATGGAAGTAACAGCCTTTTATTTTCTGATCTGCAACACTGAAGCACTTTGAAATATGCTAATTTTCATATCTATCATTTTATCCATCACCAAGGATTTCAAGTCTACCATGGTGGAGTTGGGTGTTGTATTGACTTGGCAATGGAAAGCAGAGGCAACAAACAGTCCTAGCTGGCAGGCACTGCTGCAGATGCTGACAGGAGACAAAAGTGCACAGGAATAGTTAATTGGGCCACTAAAGTTTGTCTTTAGTTCATCACTAGAGGAGATGGCATAAGATGGAATTAAAGATCAATGGTCACAAAGTGCCTCTGGCGCATCAAGTAAGGTGTAGGAGCAAGTATGAGTTTGTGCAAGTCTTACTGCTTTTACAACCTCTGTACTAGACTTTCCTATTTGTAATATCTGTTGATAAAATTTTAGCAGTCTAAGTGGAAGCAGCTAGTGTTCTTCATGCCCTTCCTTCAATTACACTAGAATAAAAGGGAGGTGCCTTGGGGCAGGGGTAAAGAAAAATAATAATCACAAACCTCATAATTACCAACTGCACAAAACTGGTCTTGCAAACTCAACTTTTCTTTTGTGACACACTAAAAAGATGTAAACTCAGTTATTGCTGTTTCTAAGATCCATCCCTTCTGTGAGCACCTGATATGACTTCACTAGTATCTGCAAAACAAAATCCAGAGCATCTTTCTCCTTAATCCTGATTGCTAAAATTGCTACGCTGCTTCTGTTCGCTTTCTCGATGGTTCTGTTTTAAAGAAAACACACTCTTTTCATGAGGAAAAAGGATATATATCCATATATCTTTATACCCAGTCTGAAACTCTCATTTTAACTTATGTCTTCTGTCTCTCATTCTACCATCACAGTGAAGAGCTGGTTCCATCTTCTTGCTTATCTTCCTATAGGTACTGAGAGTCAGGTCCCCCAAAGCCCCCTCTTCTCCAGGCTGATCTAGTTCAGCTCACTCTGGCTCTCCCCAGAGGGCAACTGCTTCTGCATCTGACCATCTGGGTAGACTTTTGCTGAACTCACCCGTTTACTGCTGTAATTCTAAAATTTGAGGTGCCAAAGCTGGACTAAGATGGGGATTCTCCTTCCTCAGTGCAGGGCATGGCATTTCATAAAGTTCCTCTTGGGCAAGTCCTTCAGCCCATACATGTCCTCTGAATGGCCATCTTACCCTTATGCATATTGACTGCTCCCCATATCTGGTACCATCTGCAAACCTAATGAGAAAGAGGTGCATCCTGCAGGACATCAATTAAGATGTAAACCAGGAAAGGTCCCAGCATATTCTAGTGTTCCAGGAGAAATCAGAGAATACCCAGGTATTGCAAATGTAAGACCAGAGTAAAAGTCAAGAACAATTAATAACTGGATGTGAAGATCTAGCACGAAAATGACAAAGGAAAGCTTCTCTGTATGTCAGTGCCTATGCATGTCTAATATCAGAGGAGAGTGGGGCAGCAGGAGGACACTCATTAATAACTGAAAATCTGAACTAAGAGAACACATGGTGCTATTTAAAGAGAAGAATATGCCACAAGCTATATAGGATGTCTGGAAAGGAGGTACTAAGTATTAAGAGGGCTGTTTAATGAAGAAAAAGGAAAAAGATAAAAAAAAGAAAGAAGGGGTGATTTTATCTGTACCTTTTGGGTTTTAGGGGAATATAGACAGCAGAAAATATTAAGACATTACACTTATATTAGCAGGAAAAATAAACCCCAAGCCTTTTTAAAAAACACTTGCAAACTTATTGGTTAACAGGGCATATCCAATTAGTCTTGACAAAATATTTCTTGCTTATATTTGCATGGATAAAACTGTTCTGGATTTCAACATTAGTGATTTTGCCAATGTTATACACTAGTAAGAGTGTAAAAATTTTCAAAGACCTAATAAAAAGATTTCAGAACTGGGAGAACTCCTTGTCTTGTTTAGAAAAATAGAAAGAGAAAAGGAGAAAAAAAATTGAAAAATTGAAATTGAGAAATGGGACTGTAAGAAGTCACAAGAAATATCAGATGGAGATTAGGAGTGATTCCGAGTGACTGAAGGCAGAATAAGAAATGAGGAAAAGCCAAAGACATGAGGACAAAGAGTTTATTTGGATGAACTCTGGATCTCGTTTAAGTCAATGGCAAAATTCCCCTTGACTTCATTAGGGCCATGATTTCGCTTCTGAAGTTTATTCACAGAAGATGTAAGTAAAATATGTAATGCATCTGACAGAACGCTTGGGGAGAAAGGGGAATAACCAAAGGTGGAACACATGTTTTTTCCCACCAGACGAATGAGGTGGAATAGTAAGTATATGTAAGACCAGTAATTTTACTTGCTCTATGAGGCTTCTAAGAATAATGCTGCAGTAAACAAGGAAAGCAGATGGATGTATTTATATTTGCAAATTCCTGTGAGAAACTTCCAAAAATCTAACTCATACTAAAAGCAGACACAAAGATTTGTCAGTAATAAAAGTAATTAGATGAAGAACAAAAGATTATGTCACAACATAGAGTAGGTTAATAGCAAGAAGTCTCTAAGATCCTACTTTTGATTTCTATTTTGAATATAATTATGAATAGCCCTGAAGATATAAACAGAGATAACAACATTATATATATATATATATATATATAGACTAGCTATATGTGAAGTTAACTGTGAAGAAACCCCAAAGCTGACAATTCATGGCAAAATCAATTTATTGCTGACAAATAAAAGAAAGAAAATAAACTAACCACATACATCCATCTACTACAACCACTTGGGAAATATATTATGAATCCTTCAATGGTGCCTCTGCTTAAGGAGTCAAAACCCAGTAAGTTAGACTAACTTGGAAAGAATAATGACAATGACAATTATATAAAACATGTTTATGTATTTGTAAGTAGGCCCTCACTTCAACTTCTATATTCAATGTACTTGATTACCCTTTAGCTATTATTCACTCATCTCAAAAACCATATAGAACAATCCAGGAAAGAACAACAGAAGTGACCTATGGCATGGGAAACATACCTGTGGGAGGAAACTTTGAATTTATTTAATTTAGCTGCCTCTGAAGTCAACACAAGAGTAGAGGCTTGGAGATATCAGTAAGAGTAATATACTAAAACTATGGAAACATGGAAAGTATAGGAAAAAAGGACATGTTCACCTTTGCCTTACCCATACTTAAGGGTCACTCAATTTAACATGGCAGATTTAAAATAATTTTTTCCTTACAGTTATCACACTACTAATTTATTATAAAAATAAAAAGGCATAATGCTACTGCAAAAGAGAAGTTTCTAAAATCCTTTGTATGTTACACAGTTAATGAGCTCTGTTTTTTTAAATTATTATATATTTAAATCCTATTAAAAATATTCAGTAATTCCAAGATGCCATCTATCATTAATCTACAGGAAAAATGTTCTAACACATATTGACCTTCACACTACATAAGCCAGCTAGCCATTAATTCATGGAGACTAGGAGCAAACCTCTCATTTTTCCTTTCTATAGCATATGCACTTCCCAGTTCAGGGATGACTTATCTGCTTATCTACAAAATATACAAATACATTTGATCCTGAAGAGGCTGGAGTTGGTGCTTGGTGCTTCCTGCCCAATCAGTTTGGGCCTGCCCAAGCACATACAAATATCAACTGGTTCTCTTTAAATTAGGAACAGTTAAAAGATAGAGTTTCTGTTCAAAGAAAAGTTTGAAAATGGCCATTGGTGGCATACGAACATGAAAAGGAAAATATGCAAAACAAGTTTTTGAAGAATTTCAGCTTTATAGTAAGGAGTCTGAGTGGAAAAAATGTTGCAAATAATAAAAAAAACCCCCAAAAATCAGACATGTTCTCTTCTTCCTTTTAGCTTAGTACAAAGAAATGAGCATTGTATAGAGAAATTTCTAGAGTATAAATTGACAAATTTAATTTGACAATTTCCTTTTCCTGTAACAAAAAAAAAAATTATTTTGTTGATTAAAAATGGGCAGTGAAAACATACAAAGTTTGGGTTTTTTTTAATATTATGAAACTTTTAATTAAATTGAGCAGGTCTTGGTGTTTTGTCTATTGTTTGGGGTTCTCTTTTTTAACATATTGTTATTATTATTTTTAGGCTTGGCAAGAAAAGGCAAATACTATAAATACGGATATCCTATTTGCACTAATACATTAAATTTTGAACATAGATAAAGACATTATCTTTCTGAAAAACTGGCATATTAAGAATACACTTTCTTTAAATATCAAATGAGGCTTAAAGCTCACCTACAATTAGTCCTTCTTACAGGATCAAAATTTTTAAGAATCAAGTTCTGACTAAGAAGATGACATTAACATAGATTTTCTGATTCTAGCAACTCTTACTAAAATTCCCATCCTTGACATTTGCTTGCTCCCTTTGGTGTCTAAATAAATGTATTTTCTCTGTGATAGAACCACAAGAAAGTAGAAACTTGACTAGAAATTAGCTTAGGGCACAGGCCTCTAAAGTCTTTCAACCCATCAACTGCATCTAGTTCAAACGTCTAAAGTTAACACGCTAAACAAAGAAAAGTATCAGGGAGAAAGAGCACAGAAGTTTTTAAGGCAATTTTTCAAAGGAAAACGACAAAGTACTAGAGATTTCAGTGTGAATATTTTTGGGGTTATTGAAGAACCATAGAAAAATAGCAAGCCCAGAAACAACAAAGTTCGAGACAAGAGACTGTGGATCTGGCATGCTCTGTAGTGTCTAATGGCTGGGAAGTTTTAAAAATTGTACCAGTTACACAGGAACTTAGCAGCAACAGCTAAGTACCTCAGTGTTATTTGCGGGTTAGAGCCGGTAAATATTCTCTGTGCAAAATCTGGAAAGCTATTCAATGATCCAAGAAAAACTGGGGGAGAATTTGGACTGTGCTGTATGTAGGGTTTGTACATTTTAATATAAATACACGCTATATAAAATTGTTTTTCTATTTCTGTTGAAAACTTTTACATCAATAAAACTCTTGGGAAACATAGAGCTGACCAGATAAATAGTATCCGACAACTCCCTCAAGGGAGTTGACAGCTCCTGCAAGTTCAGTGTCATTGGCAGACTCACTATCCCTTCCAGTCCTGCACCCAAGTCATTTATGAGGATGTTGAAGAGCACAGGGCCAAGGATGGAGCCCAGCGGAATGGCTTTTTATGGAATGGCTTATAGACACATGAGGAAAATGGACAGTCTGCTCTATCAGAAACAGTCTGTTTGGCCTACAAAATAAAGATTCAAAGCTCACAGTGTGCTCTCTAGAATACATTTGAGAAACATGAGGAAGAGTAAAAAAGACTCTGTAAACTAAAACATATATCGGCAAAACTAAATTGTAATATATTTAGTCTGGAAATTGGAATATGGCTTATAATCATCAAAGGAATGAAATTTCATAATGTCTTCCAAATTTGAGATGGACTATGATAATTTTAGGAGAGGAATTGTAATATATGGTTTCCCAAACATGACTCTTATCTCCTGTGTTCTTAGAGCAAGAGGAGATAAAAGCTCAGAAGTCATTTTTTCAGCTATGATGTCTGATAAAACCAAATTTGCAAGGAATGAAGAAAAAGAGGGGAAACATGAAGAGAAATAAAAAGTAATTTTGGGGAAGTCCCTAATTACCCAGACTACTACTATCATAGCATAATACTGCATCAAATAAACATATCCTATCACCTTATCCATCTCAATCAGAAGCTTATTAAAGTCTTTGAAAAGCATCAGTGGAGTGGCCACAATCATACAAAGATTCTCCAACATCATTAAATCCTTCTTAATGGGTACAGTGGAAGGATGAACTTGGTAAAACCTTGGTATAGGACGGAGACTACTGAATATGTTCAGCTAATTTAATATACCCTTTTAATGTTGTTGCTTATTTAGAGAAAACCACCAGAATACTTGCAGTTATAACCCTAACAGAAATTACATCAGACTCTGTACTACACACATGCATTCCCAGTACCGATCTAAATCAAAGACTTTTGTTAGATGCAACTGCACTTCACCAGAAGATTGTGAACTTTGTTTTTGCATATGGACTTTACCAAGTATAATCACATCTTTAGCCATCTTGAGATTCAGTGCTTTTAATGCAACCTACACATGGGGTTTCCCATGAGATGAAGTCTTTCTATAAACTCTTAAAAAAAACCAACCTTGCATTAGAATTTTTAGTCTTTTAAAATACGTAAAGTGCCTAGTTTTCCATGAATTCTAAAGATTAAACAATAGTCAGATAATACTTTCCCAGCATAATGTCCTATATTTTTCAAGGAATGCTTGGATTTATTGATCATAATTTAACCTACTGGTGTAAGTGTTATCAATTGGATATAATTGTATGCTTTTATTTGACTTTTTGTGTGATAAGTAAGTTTAAAGACACATTTTGGACATGTGTATTTAGGAAATAGTATTTAGAGAGTCCACTTTCAGAAAGTTTGGCTTATAATATTACAGTTAGTTAAAAAGCAAATGCAATCATCAATAGTGGATAAAATTTGTTACTGTCTATGCAATTTTAGGAATACACTTTAACGGTACTGTTGTCTCAGCTTTTGCATTGTACAAAGACGGGGCTCTTTTATGAACTAATTTTAAGAGTTACACAACCACATTGCAGAGAGATTTAGTTGTGCAACATCAAACAAATTTTTAACATCTGCAACAATACTTAAGATGCTGCCTTTTCTTATACAGACCTATTATGTGAAAAGCAAAAGCACCTCGTCCATACACTGAGAATTCATGACAGCAGTACCACAAAGTCTTCAGCAAGACAGCTTCCAAAAAGATTCTGTGAAACCCCACAGGAGCCTACCAACTTCTACAAGCCATGCTATGGGGATCTGACTCTTTTCAGCTGAAGGCACTGTATCTCTGGAGTGATCTTTTTGTTAAGAGCACTGGGAATGTACTCTAGAAGTGCAACAATTGGGGCTGGAATAATGTAAAAAAGAAATAGCAACTTCTGATCAAAAGTAAGACATGTAACATTTAAGAAGCTAGAGATGAAATGATAAAGAACTGGACCATCAGTGTCGGAAAATAAGAAAATTGAAGAGAAGCAAACGTAGAGGACAAATGGACTGAAAGGTAAAGTAATGTAAAATAAAATTTAAAAAAAGAGAATATAAATATTTAGGGAAACATTCAAGTGGAAAGTTGTTTCAATGGGAATGGTGAAAAATATTATTAATCAAAACATCATTGCTTATTTTTCCATTAGTGTTCACACGTAAATGGCTCTGTACGAAAGCCAAAATTATTTCACTGCATATTCTCACAATAGAACTTCTTTCAATGGGAATATGCTCAGACAAAAGCTATAACCTTTAAGATCCCATTTCCTAGCTGTTCCTCTTTTCATATAAAAATAAAAGTCAATTGTTGTCACAAAGTCTCTTTGCCCATTATCATCCTTATGTTAGATTTATGAATAAAAATGTGTGAAATTAAATTATACAGGCATTAAAATATCATGTGATTAGGTGAAACGTTTTTGATGAACAAGGATACCCAGAAATACTGCAATTGCTACCACATTCATCTGCTCAATTACATGCTTCTCACCTATTTAATAATGCTTGTTACATCCCTGTTAATTGATGTGTTTCGCGAGTTTATTTTCTTATACACTATGTCAAGTCTTATACAATGAACAAGAGACTTGGATCATAGCAGCCCCCTAGAACAGAACAAGCCTCCAAGGTAAATGCAAAGAGATCATGAAATGGGACAATGAAACGATAACAAAAAAAAAAAAAAAAAAGGAAGAAGGAAAGACAGGGGATTGGAACATTATGAAGTTAAAGAAACAAGGGAATGAAAGGGATTAAAACTGGAATGATAGGTAACCTACTGTAAGTGGTGTGAAAGCTTAACAGTGGGGGACTGGAATAATCAGATATGGGAACGACCTGACAATGGAATGCTTTCAAACTGAAGCACCTCAAAAGTAAATGATCTTAGAGCAGAATAATCATATTTGCCTCTGGGAATAAAATTTAAAGATAAAAAAGTTAAAAAAAAAATAACAAGTTTGATGATTATGCAGATAGAACTGCAGAGAGAAATGATCCAGTCAGGGCAAGAGTGAGAAAAGGTAAAGGAGTAGGGTTGGGAATGACAGGAGAATAAAAAGAAAAGGTGACTGAAACCATAGATGCTTGGAACTCACTTTTTCCACACAAAATCGAAGACGAAGGACTACACTGGATAAGGTCTTTTTTTTCCTTTTTTTTTTTCAGATTGACTCTTACCCTTGCTCATTTGGACAAAAGCTATTTTTTCTCATAACAACCTACCATAACATTTTCTAGAAACAGGTTTAAAGATCATGGAATATATGTGTGTGTCCTGACATTTGGCTTCAAACAATTCCCATCTTACAGCGTACAGCACTACAATAGCTGAACACAAAGAGTCATATAGGAGATGACGTATGAACTCACTTTTTGAGAAGTGACTCTAAAACCTTTTTTCTTTTTTTTCACTTCACTTTTCTAAAAAAGCTGTCAACAACTAAAGTTCTAGAAATCAGAATGGCACTAACTCTACGATTCTGGATCTGCTGTTAGGAACTAGATTATTTCAGTAAGTCAGTTTAGAATAAGTTTAGTTGCATTGTCCTCAGTCTACACTCTCATAGAGTGAGCAGGGAGACAACCATGATGACAAGCCTTTTCCACAAAACCTCACCAGAGGGATATCTGTTTTCCCTATCACCTTCTCTGACTCCTTCCACTCCTTATTAAATGAGCTGCAGTGAGTCTTAATAGAATGGTATAATCGCCCCATTGTTTTCTATGGTAAGACTACGTTTTCTTAGTCTGCAATTTTCCTTGTTTTTTCATGACCAATTTCTTTCAGTTTCCTCAACTGCTATGAAGAGCTTTGTAGATTAAAATGGTACCTTTTCCCCCCAGGATTATACAATGAAGTAAAATGGCATTTTGCATGATGCATTTGCCATGACCATGCGGACAAGTGATGTGCTAAGTATTCTGGTGAGAAAACACCCGGGTTTGTGCCAGTTGCAATAATCACTGAAGTGTAATCAGTCTAGTACAAATGCAGAGACAAACACCAGAAAAACAGCTGAACTTGATTTCCATCCCCTATTTGCCATCCCCAAGACTAAGGACTCTTGAACATATAATAGAGACAGGAAAAGTGATAGCACAAAGTCATTATGATCCTGATGTTCATTTTAAAATATAAATTAGCTCTGAACAAACTGACCTTCAAATCCCTCCAAAGCTCTTCAGCAGTATACCGTCTATTACATACAGGTCAAAAATAAGTTGCATTCCAGTAATGCATGAGCTGTCATTATTGTTCCTAAGCATCATCTCAAGTCTCATCCAATGCTGTTGTTTCCACAGGAATAACAAAAGTTTTCTGCGATGTTTCCCACAAGCCTGCTTTAACTGCAGTTGTTTGGATTTGTTTTTTTTAATTCAGAAGTCTGCATTTATACTCCAAATGTGTGTACTGTGGAACTTACAGTTATAACCATGTACAATTGTTATGCAAGACTAGCAGTACCTAGTTCTACATAAATAATGAATCTTTGTGCATAAAATATCTTCAGTTCTGTTTGTCACTTTGAAACCTGTTGCTTATCAGCTCTAACTCACAGTAAGTTCAGAGAAGTAGTCCATGTTGAAATAATGAAGGAAGAAACAGTCTTAAGCATTGACTTAAAATACAATTGCCTGGCATTGATTGTTGACAACTGATCTTAGAAGAAATTTAAATTTCAAACAGAACATATATGCCTACAATAAGTAACACATTTTCTCAGTGAAGATTTATGTCAAGGAAGCACTCAGCGCCTACATACCAGGAATCAAATTTGAAGGCCAGTCAAAGACAGAACTTGGATTCAATACTGCTGAAACACAGAAAGAAAACCTAGGACTCAAGATCCCACTAGTCATATGCTGCATACTGGATCATGGAATTGCCATCTTTTATCAGTTAGAGAAAGGAAATTGGGATGCACACAGTATAAAATTTCAGATGCTTTATGTGATAATTAATATAAGAGTTACCCCAGCTACCAGGCCATGGTTATACTGATCACCTACAACTTACTGCAGTATTTTTAAGTATCCAGAAAGCGTAAGAAATGGAGCAGATTATATTTCATTACCTGAGGCCAAAATTTTAGAGGTTTTAAAGTGCCCTAAATACACTGGCTGGGACTCATTGCACTTAACAAGCTTTTAAGTGTGATACAGTTACCTAAAGTTATAGACCTCCTGTCTTTCTCTAGTCAATGAACAGAGACTGTTTTGTAAGTAAGTTGATTCGCCCGCCTGTGTTAAGATACCTGGTCGCAGATGGGTAAATTAATGACTCTAACTGCTCTTACTACTGTGTTTTGCAAAACCAGATGTGAAGTACTAGGTTCATATCCAAGGACTGAAACAATTTCCCCACTTTCTGACACTCAGTAGCAAAGGCACTATAGAAATCAATGTCTCTGATAACATGCCAACGCTCAACCACAGATACACTGACTTCTGCACACACACACAAAATACGCTAAAAATATTAATATGATCATCTCAAAATAAGACAGTTTTGCTATCATATAGTTTTATCATATCTGATAAAATGATGGTCAGTACAATTTCAACAACCAAATGCCTAACTAAGATGCTTGGCTTAGACACTCTCACTGGGACTCTTCGCATTTCCTGCTGAAATACCAAACAAATGCCTCTCTCTGGAAGCTTGTCTAGAATCCAAACTCTGCACCTTCCCAGTCGAACACTTTGATCTCTAAATTGCGCACAACCTCTTGCCTCTTCCCCTAATACCTTGCTCCATTATTCCTGCATGTGTGCTACCTACAAGATGACAGGTAACGTTGCTCAGCATATATACCTGCTGTTGTGGCTAGTGCATTTTCCGGGGAATCAGGAGATAGAGGTTTAATCTACTTGTAGATTAATAGAGCCTCCAAATTCACAGGTGAGTGCAGTAATTATCACACCTCAAGAACCCTTCTCTAGGGGAGAAACACCCACACTTCCTGGGTGAACCTTCTTAGGAAACTAAAACTAAGTAGGTGCTTGTGCCAGTAAAATACTTTTTTTTTACTAGTTTATGAACTATTTTTCAGTTAAAAAAAAAAGCGCGATTATGTTACCTGTGTAGGCAATGCAAAATTTAAATTGTGTCTTCATTGTTTGCCATATTCCTCACTTGTTTTACTTCTGTTTTGCTTTACCTATACTATTTTCTTATTTTCTAATGTAATGCTCTTTAACAAAAATGAAGGTCCCGAGCCAATGCGGTCACGGAGGCAAGGAAGAGGTCTCTTCTCTTCCTTGGTCCTCTGCCTCCCATGCAAGCCTCTCCCTACCCTGACCTCTCCTTGCTGATTGCATTCATTCCCTTTTGCCCCCACAAAGAAAAGTAAAAAATGTTACAAGTGAGTGGGTATCTAGTCGTAGATTGCATCTTTTGTGTGACGGCTCATGGTCTCACAGAAGCCCAGAATTCTTGCACTAAGTTTGGTGCAAGGGATGAATGTGCATAAATTCTTTCTCCAGGGTTGTCTCAGGCCATTTACATTCTGTTGCTTCAATCCATCAAGAACTGAGCAACATGTCCTCACAAGTTTCAAAGGAGTCACCACAGCAAGTCCCAAAAATGCCTATTTTGACAAATGACACATCATAAAAATGAGAGAAGGCTGAATCTTGAGTTAGGGCGTAACTCAAGGTATTTTCCTTTGTTATAGGCAAGAATTACTTCAATGTGCAGTATTTTAGCTATAAACACAGCTATAAATGTAGCCATATCTACATAATCATATGCACAGATATCACAGTTTATCCAGCAGAATGGCAGACAGAACATAGGATATGTAAACAGATCTGCCTAACACTTACAAAACAACTTTAATAGCAAGTGTCACTCTTTTCTGTAACGTAGCTGTTTTTAACACACATGATCTAACTCTTGTTTGCTCTTTAAAGTTTTATTGTCTTGGCATTTTATACAGGAAGAGAGCATTAGCATACTCAGGAGAACTGCTAAAAGTAAAAGGCCTCAAGCTACCCACTGCATGGTTGATAGCATAAAGCAAGGGATATAAAAACTTTTGTCTGATTGCTCACTTTACTTGTTTTAGAGTAGTGTTACTCTCAAGAGCATATATTCATGTTCTTTCTACTTCAAGTTTTATTACTTCTTTTGTATTATTTAATACATCTAAAGACACTTCCAAAAGACAAATTTTTCCATTTTGAAAAAGTAATGGTTTGTAACCCGATAAAATACATGAATGTTCACAGTGTATTATTTTCCAAGGCAAGTAGAATAAATGTGCAATAAAACAATTAAATGCACAACAATAAACATTTCTATGTGATCACAGATATATTAACATGCCAAACAAAAGAAGAAAAAAATCAGTAAAACATTTTCCCTAAAAAAAGGTCAGATCAAAATGGATTCTTCACACATCAGAGCATAAGTGAAAAAGAGAGTCTGGTCTCAATTAGTGTTACTGTTAAATATCCCACTCTAGCAATTAAAATGAACATTTAAAATGTGAAAGAGAAAATGGAATGAAAAAAGGCAAATGAGATCAGCTTTTTAAAACATGAAAAAAAGGATACCATAACTGTAGATACACTTTAAAAATCTTCCTACAGTAAACTTAAAACTAAGTCTACTAACATCACACTGCTAATTATTATATAAATAACCTGGGAAACAATACCTCCAAGATACATGTTTTACTATTTAGTAAACAAGAAACTGCCATGTTTGACACCCCTGATTAAGGCCAGGCATTTCTAAAGCTTCAGACACATTTCTGAAATCCACAATACATCAATTTTTAATACTTCCACTCTCTCAGCTCCATTAAAAAGATGGTAGGGGAAAGAATTTAGAGTAATTAATGATATAGTTAGCTGCTAAATATTAATAGGAATCGTAGTCTTGCATAAAATATAACATATAAACCTTGCCAATACAGACGCACCAGTAATTAAACTTGAATATGTAATTACACTGATTTATATGACAGGCAAAAAGTTACACTTTACTGGCTTCTATGTAAACTATGGGCAACAGTTAAACTTTGCATTTTATGGTTTATATAAACGGGCAATATCTCTACTACAGTTCATAAATGGTTTAGAGAGTCATAGTTAAAATTACAACTAATTCCAGTATGAACACTCTGACTATACCTTACAAACCAGGCTCTGAAAATGACCACACAGATCAGCTTCCCATTACGTTAAGAGCTCGCAAGCAAATGGATGAGGTTTAAAAAAAAAAAAAAGCAAAAAAATCCTTAGAGCAATCTCACTACAAAGTAAATGAAGACTTGTCTATTTAAATGTTTTAATATAAATGTTTAGTTTCAAATATATAGCTCCAGATGTTTCACCTACTATCTTTCAAAGCTCTTTTGAGTAATATTGTGTCTTAGACTGAGGCATTTTTTCTTGAAAGAAAGCTAACTGCACTTACATGTGAGGCTGAGGAGAGCAGCCTGGACTGCTATTTCCATTACTGTCAATGTGATCCAGCGAACCATTGAGATCTTCATGGACTGCCTGCAGTAAGCCACTGGATGCGTTATTTATCAGTCCTGGGTTACTAAGCAATGGTAAACTACTCTCTGCCAGTGCAGCCTACCAAAATGAAAAGTAAAACCAAAATTATTAGCCCATACATATACACAGCACGCATACACGTATGAACATCTAGAAATATACACACACAGAACAGCTCATTTTGAGTAGTTGTTGCGGTGGTCAGAAGGATTTTGTGCATTTCCAATTATTTTCACATTCTGAATATAACAGCATTTCTACTTCTGGTTTACTCTGTTTTTTGCTTAGGTTTCATTGTTTTCCATTATTAACTATATTCTGATATTCATGGCACTTTCTAGTTTTACATCATTTTTTGACTTTGAATTACACTTAACCCCTTTGCCCTTCCACACAATGTATGGCTCCTTTATAATGCAGGCAGCTGCTGTACTTTAAAAAATGACCAGAACTTAAGCCAAAATAAAAAAGTCCTGACATTTGCCTCTTCTGCATAAAAATTATATATTATAATTAAACTTTAAAGTTTTTGCCATGAGCACCATGTTCCCCAACACTATGATGTGAAATCATTTATGACAGCTTG
>VZTG01003817.1:295560-305560 GCA_013397845.1 Melanocharis versteri
TGGCAGCTAAAGGAGTATATATCATCATTAATACCAACCCTTTTCACCCAGCACCCAGTATTAACTTCTTGTGCTAAACCAAGACTGTTTAAGAGTTTCTTTTCTTTCACTTTTTTATTTCTTTATAATCACTGGTGAAATATATTAGATTAAAAAAAACCAACAACTTTTTATATCATCTGTATTAAATACCTCTTTGACTGCCTTAATTTGCCTATACAATATTTTAATTACAGCATAAATTTGGGAAAAATCAAAATAGAAGTATTGATCCGAAGTGTCCTACCTGATGACATGGGAATGTTGTATTTGTCTGAATGTCTTCTTCGAATGGCTCCCACATTGGGTACACTGGCTGGGGTGATTACGGAAGGTCCCTGGGTAATTGGGGTGACTGGGGCCGTTGGTGTTGTGGGAGTTTGAGGTAAGCTCTGTGGGGATGTCTCCAACATGTTCTTAGACATGGTGACACTAGACACCAAATTGAGCTGCAGAAACCCAAAAGGAAAGTAAAGAAAAAGCGGAAGGGGAAAAAAAATACTTAAAAAGGTTTGACAAATGAGAGTGGATTCACTTCTACAGCTGTGTTGCCACTAATAAGCTGCGAAAGGAAGCAGCCAATCTCAACTAATTACAGGATGAAATTGTATCATAAGAACTCTAATTAGAGGATGCTGTTAGAGGTTATCTAATAATCTGCTGCAATGTTACTTAGGACTAACTCCTTCTAGTACTACCACACTTCACAGAAAGTATGTTTGTCTGCAACAGAAACTAGCTGGAAATTATTTAGGTCTGTTGTAAAACAGTCCTAGCTCCTGGTGAAACAACAATAACAATAGATGCAATAAAAAATGTCAGTATTCATACAAACAAGACTTAAAATAAGTTGCTATTCTGATGCTGCCAGAGTTTTGTATTCTTTTTTCCCCGAGTCCCAAATCTCAGCTGAGAGGCTCCAGCCAGCTGGAAAATTTTACACTGACCTTTAGTCTCCTTGCTAATTTGGTGGAATGGTAATGACATTACTACATATTCAAACAAAATTGTCTTAATTGCAAATTAGCCGGAGGAGGCTGAAAATTTTCAAATTAAATCTGATTGGAGATGGAGAGAGGGAAATGGAATTTCCTCACTAACAATCATTTGTGGCATGTGTTAACAAATATAATGAAATGTCAAGTTTGCCAATTCCTCTGGAAGTATCATTTTCAATTTATGATTACAGTGTCACTTATTGCTGATGTACCCTGGAAAGTGGGTGTCAGGGTAGAAAAAAGGAAAAAAAGGTGAGAATGTATGCAAGCTGTTTAACAGTGGCCCTTCATTACTCCCCTCAGTAAGGCCCTGTTCCTCATTATCAAAAACTCATATTACCTCTGTCATATTTACCATACATCTTTTGTCATAAATAACATCCAATTAGCAGAATTTATACTCAGGGCAGCACATAAAAAGATTGCTTCCATATACTTAAATGATACTCATAAGGGGTAACCTGTAGTCATTTTCACTTTATACAGTAATTTCTAGAGATGAGCAGGAAAATAATATTAATTGTTCTTTATCTGTATGGTGCAACTGCAAGTGGGTAAACATCGAAAATTTGGGGTTTGTGTATAATTTAGTAACACCTGCCTTTTCAAATCCCAAATACACTTCTTAAGATAAACCTCTTTTTAATGGGGAGAAAATGATGTGTACAGCATTGATTGATCTTTCTTTGTGGATTTGTTTTACACATTTAGTCAGTAGAGAGATTTGTTAGGGAAACAAAAATTAACATATGCCAGCTAATTGTTCTTCTTTCTTGGGCAGCAGCCAGAAGAAGCACATTAGCAGTCTAATAATAACGACTGGCACCCTGAAGGCATCCCCAAGTGCATCTGTTCCCAATAAACCACAGACTGTTCTTCTGTTCGTACTCTAAGCCAGCAGACTGGAATGGGAATTCTTTGTTACGTACATAAAAAAAGCTCAGATAATGCTACCAAATGCTTTATTTAATACATTCACAAAGCTAAGAGTTTAAGCTTGTCTGTGGCAAAAGAAGTATTTTTGAAGAGTCTGAGAGATGAAGGAAGATTTGAATGACATATACCTTTCTTAACTCTGAATCTTTAACCTTTGTTTTTTAATATCAAAGCTTTTAAATGTGCATTTGATTTCATAATAATTCCCTTTTACAAACAATCATACAAATTAGAAAAAAAAGAAAATATTTATTTCCAAGGCATTTCACTGAAAGATATTTTAACCTATATATTTGCCAACCAGAAAATGCAAAATGAAAAGCCGTAAAACAGTAAAACTTCTGGCACAGCAATAGCATGTAGCTACAATACACCTTATGGACACATTAGAAATTACAAAAGCTGCAGAAATACTCAATCTGTATGGATGCAAACTACTATGTTTACAATGTTACGGTAACTTATTCTACTAGCTGGCAATAATAAGCATAACATGTTTGTAGGCATGCAATCATGAACTGATAAAATAGAATTTATTATTAACTAAAGAAAAGCATGTAAAACCTAGGATGAGCACTTAGCCACCTCAGCTCATCTGAATATATTCAAGGTTGGGTGAAACTCATTATTCAGGACTCGCAGCCTTGATAACTTTGATTTTCATCCATCCATAGCATGGCCAAAAGGTACCATTTAATGAAGTACCATTCAGAGAGTAAATGGGGTCATATAATAGACAGTGCGGTTGCACCTTGTGTTCATGTACTGATAGCTGTTAAGGGTGCAGTGATGAACCAACAGAGCTCATTTCTCCTTGGTAATAAATTCATGCTATTAATATTTATCAAATGTGTGGGCCGTCTCAACTGAGCCACTGCACATGAGACCATAAATCTCTACTATCATATCAATTTTGAAGCTTCTTTTGTACAGTGTATAAATTTTAGAAGGGGGGGAGTAATATTGACCACTCTTCTTTCAAACCAATTTGAGGCCAGCAGTGTAGCTCACCACTTCAGATATCTCTAGTTCCAAAGGGAACTTTAAACTGTGGTTTCATTTTAAATCGCTCATCTAAGATTCTGTATTAATTGCCCACCATCAAACGCAATTAGCAATTCTTTCATGTGTGGTTTATGTAATGTAATACTTCAATTACATTATTCATTCAGGTTCTGTTTTGGATTATAGGCTGAAAATTCTTTATTAGTGTAGATGTAACCATGCTGCTGGAGTTTTAAAAAATTTACTGATTGAATAATTAATTGGAAAAGAACAAGCTGCAGATTCCTGATGGATTTACGAGACAATTATTCTGTCTTGTGATTATCTACATTATACTATAGGAAGGAACGAGAAAAATAATCTTATTGAAATAAGACAGTCACTTAAAACTCCAAAGAAACAATATTCTCAAAATTTTGATAGACTACAGATCATCTGGGGTTAAAATAATTAAATAGTAGAAATGTGTTCTGAAAACCTTTTCCCACACAGTTCAGCAGGATTTGGTACCTAACCTGAATTGCTCAAGAAGCTTGCATGACAGAAAAACTTCACAGTGCATGGAAATGGAAAAAGCACTCAGATTACTTTATTCATATATATGCCACATATACTAGAATTTAAGTTTCCAAATGTTTTTCCTTAGTAGATGACCTAAAAAAAAATTGAATTTAGTTAGGCTAATGAAAGCAAAAATAATGCATCTAAATTTTCTCTTACAAAGGCAGGGGTTAAGGAAATGCTAACACTTTTTTCATTCATCATCAGGTTATAAAGTGTGCCCTCAAACAAAGATTTTCTTTGAAGTACGGGGAGCTGAAAACACAAGAGACAGCGTATGCTGTCCCTGTACGTAAACATTAGCTGGCCATGATATGCAAGTGGGCTCTTTAAAACAGATTATTTTCCTTCTGCCTACATTTCCTGGCTTTCATAGCCACAGATTTTCACTGATACCTTAGCACCTCATCTTCAAGTACTGCCACATCTTTTTAATATTATACGTACAAAAGTTACCGTCATGGATAACATAAATGAACAGTTCACTTTCCACACAGCTTCTTGTATAAGTGCAGTGTACCTAAGCACAGTAAATCTTAAGTACTACGCTGTCTGACACCCTGATAGTACAACACTGGACCTGAATCAGAGAATACTTTTGCTTACATGAAGTCACACAGAGCTTATGGAGTTTGGATCTGGCAGCAGATCCAGCTGCATGACTGTTTTGTTCCTAATGCAGCGCCGTGGAGCAGCTGGGAGCAACAGTGACTTTTCAGTGCCTGTACCAACCCCAACAACATGACAGCAGATGCATAACAATGCAGTCTTGCCAAAAATGAACACCCAACCCCCCCCGCCCCTCTGCTTCCAATTATTTCAATTCACTGCATAAAATAACATTTTTATTCATTTAAGAATAACAAGTTGTTTACTTGTGACTCTTGCAGGCAATTTGAGAAATTTCCTAAGTACCTAGATCCGTATTACATTTACTTCTTACTGTCAATAAACTTCAAATCTTTCAAAGCAGATTTCCTTTTAATATCTCTAAACCTATCACAAAAAGATATTCTCTCTAGTTTCAGTCTCAAGGCAATGATTTGGACACTTATAGGTGTACTTTGTTTAGTGTCACCTATGGTGTAGATTGGATAGATTTTGCAAAAGATAGCATTACTTTTAAAGAAACATACAATTTGACAAGATATTGCATTTTACCTTCATTTTATTGCCATATTTTTCATCACACTCATTGTTTTCCAACTGTCACTAAATTGTTCATTTTCTTAGCCTGCTACATTCATAGACCTATTTACTGTTTATAAAGCAATATGCACTTACAGGTTTTGGAGATGGCTTGGGCTCCGAGGGTCGCATGTGCAAGTGGGTCATCATTGCTTGAAGACGTTCACGTTCTTTAGAAAGCTGTTAAGAAAGAGTGGGATCAGAAGCATTTTAGAAATGACTGATACAGCTATTTCACTGCAGTGATACATCTTATCATTGAGCTTGTCTTGGTGTAATGATTCCTGCATATAAAAGTCTGTGTCAGTAGAAACTTATCTAAGAGGAAATGCAACTCTGGGCATAGAAAGAAACAAAGAAAGGAAAAAAAAACAACAAAAACTTTTATAGCCTTTCATATGTTAAAAGGTCAGAGAAAACAAATAGCACTTCATCTTTTTGTCAATAAGAGAATTGAGGTCACAGTTGCCTCGACAGTAACAAGTTACTAAGACCATAAATTAGAAGGCCCATAGTGTCTCTTTAAAGTCCTGTGGACACTGTTAGCAATGGACTAGTGCCAACAGCCGTGAAGGGGTGAAGGGTCCTCAAAGCACAGTGCCTGCCAGGATTGACTACACACTTCATCCTTTCCCACTGAGGTCCAGTTAGTGCCCCCTGCAATCTGCCATCATCAATCTAATTCAATAGAGTGACAGAGCCCAGGCAGTGTGAAACACTGAACTCTGCCATCAAGTCGGCATCGACACTGCACTGGGTCTCATTACAACTGATGGACCCTACTTCACTGGCAGACAGACAAAGCAAAAAATGGCATAATTGGTCACACCGCAAGCTAAATCTTCACTTCAACTGTTAGATTACAGCCTAGCCTTTGTAAATGGTAAGCAGTTCTTAAGAAGCCCTTACACTGCCTTTAAAAAACATCATGTTACTTAAACCCCTACTTTTTCCTAACTGACACCATTTTCTGATCATATACTATGTAAATATTCATAGTTTCAGATTCAAACAAGGTACCAAATTAAAAGCAAAAAATGAAACAGGAGGAAGCGTTTGAAATATGCAACTTGTTGATAAAAATAGCAGAATATGAAGGAGGAAAATGTATTTTACAACATGAAAAGAATTTTTTCTTTTTTTCACAAACTAGCTTGCAAGAAGAAGTGTTCAAAATTTTATTCTCGTGACTTGGCTCTGGCTACCTACAACATGATTTCAACATTAATTGCAATAAGAACTAAACTTGGTGTTTAATACTACCATTTTTCAGAGAGTTCTTGCTCTTACACCTGTAGACTGAGACTGGACTAAGGAAAGCAACTTGTAAGTAATTTTAAGAGAGGGAAATACCTTTAGTATTGCAGGTATTTAATTTTATCAGTCCATCTTCAATAAAAGAACATTTGAGGCAAGGGGCGGGAAGATTTCTTCTTCATATTATGTATAGCTTCATACTATGTGTGTGACATTTTACAGACATAGTATTTGCCATGACATAAATTCCTAAGGAACAAATTAAGCTAACACTATCCTGTAAATAATATAAAAGACATAGGAGCTTTACCTGGGTTTAAAAATCATTCATTTTAAGGGAAATGACAATAAATTACATTATTGTATGCTCTTCTCATTGTTTTGGATTTCCAGCATTAAAGTAAAAAAGACCCAAAAAAGCCTTGGCTGAAAGAAGAATAAGTATTCTCACGTGAAAGAGAACTGTGAGACAACATTCCAAAAAGGTGAGAAAGGCGGGAGTTGTTATCCTACTTACTCCACATATGGCAAGAAACGGACAAAAATCTTAGTCTCTTGCTGCATCCCTTGAGCTCCTCTGAGCAGTCCCAAAATGGGGTGGGACTGCTGAGACATGTCCCCCCACGACTGCTGTGCGGGCAGGAGGAGACAGCGTGGTGCAGGTGTCCAGCATGGTCACCCCTGAGGCTTGTGCCCAACCTCAGCAGCCTGGTAAGTGTAATCACAACAGTGGGAGACCCCAGGGGTACCCATCACTCCCTGCATAAGCAGAAGGGAGCATCCACATACATGCAGTGACCTCTAATGGTCAGAGCATGCACAGGGCACTGCAGGCCTGCGGTCAGAGGCATGGCACTCCCTGGGGACCTCCCTGAGTGGGTCTGACATTACACCTTCTGCTTGCAGAATAATGCCCCCTATCAGGCTAGGAGTCATTTTGGGAGGAGATATGCTCTGCTACTCTTTTATCCCACAGAACAGCACGGACAAGCACTGGGTCAGAAGGGGAAGAAGGAAGAGAGGTCCTGACCCAGCATTTTAAAAAGTGAAGATGGCTTGGATCCAGATTTTGCTCCAGGGACTGCGTTTTTCATTCGTGATGAATAGCATTAGAGTCTTAGTTCAAGCAAAATACTGTAGACAATCTTGATGTTAGATAATTACTGCATAATTTATAATGTGAAAAACCTCTAAGTAAAAAAGCCTCATTTGTTCATGAATATCAACAAATTTAATGCAAGAAACATATGTCTTCAAGCTAGAGTCACTAAGGCAAGTGTTTTCAATTTAGTTTAGGTTAATAGTAAATAAGTAATAGGATAATGCATCCATGTAACAAACCTGTATTTCTAACTGCTGAACCACTTGCATCTGCACCCGACACTGAGCAGTGCTTCTGTCATCCAATGCATGTTCATTGTTAAGGTGCCTAGAGAAGGAAGTAAGACAGTGTTAAGATGAGGAAAATATCTTTATGATTCCATTTTTATGTCCTGCACACATGGCTTCCATTAGTTCCAATGGGAGTTGTGCAAAAAGACCTAGGCAGAGCATGCCATACAGACAACAATACAAAATAACAAAACTGATTATCTCATTTAGTTCTCAAAATTTCCCAGTGAGGTATGTCAGATATCCAGTTTCTATCTCCCAGGTCACATATGCCATCTAAAGGCCAATGCAACCAGTTATGAATATTTGTCAGAATGACTGAACTGATTTCCACTCCCTGTTGCTGATGCAGATGAAGAGAATCACCTTACAAATGAGTCTCCAAAAAATGTAATTGCTTTTAGGCTGCTTGAACAACTGAGAATTAATGTAGACTTCGTTAAGATCTCTCTATCTGCTCTTTAATCATTAAGCGACAACAGAATATCCACTACCCCTCCACAAAAAGAGAGCTGTAGGGGAACAGCCAAATTCCAATGCAGTTTCTAGAAGCAGACTCTGAGGATGATGGAAGTGATTGCCCCCCTCCCGCCCCAGTATGAAGAAATGTGTGTAAGGTAAAGGCAGGGGGGGAAGGACCAGCTATACACCTTACTACCACAGCAAGCCTCATGGGAGAGGGTCAGGCTACATATGTGAGCTTAGCAAAACAAAAACACACTCTGCATCAGGGAAAGAGGACCTCAGTGAGCAGCTGTCTGTAACTGAAGTTCAGCCCAGACCCAAGTGGCTGTCCTCCAGACATTTCAATTGAGCATAAATTTACAAAGATCAATTAATAATGTTTTTTTCGAAGGACAATGTGTTCATTTCCTTCTCTCTCTTCCAGGATCAAAGAAGTCCGTTTCGGAGCTTTTATAGTGGGCTTTCTGCTCCATGGAGAAGAAAACATAAGAATCAGGCCAAAGAAGAAATGGGAGCAAAGGAGTTCTGCCTTTGAATGTGGATTTACTGGCTATTTCTACTGTAAGCATGAGGGGTAAGCTTTGCAAGGACTGCAGTCACAGATGGTCTCACAGTTACAGGAACTAAGTCATCCATACCACGGAGGAAATGTATCTTCTCCTTCTCTTTTCTAGCAGAATTAATCGGAGAACTGTGTAGTCATTTGATTGTTAATCAATGAGGAAAATGTATTTGTCAGAAATAGTGGCAAAATAGAGTGACTATCACTTCTACTAACAATTATGTCTTTTAAGTCATGACTTCACAGGTTTAGGACCCTATGATAGAGTTTTCAGGTGAGCAAAATATTCTGCTATTCTTGCAACAGGCATGGCTGGGGAAAAAATATAAGTTTTGTTCATTCTTTTAATATAAACTTCTTTAGGAATATACATGTAACTAACTTGCTTGGTAGTTTATGCTAAGTTCAAGCATCACCAAGGACACATTTCCTTTATGTGAGTCAAAAAACCTATAATTTATTTATTTTCAAAGAAATTGACTTCATTCCCCCATTGATGCAAAAATGCACAATCAGTTTAAAAAGCAGGTAATTGCTCAGAACATACCATTCACTCGTTTTCCTAAATTTTGATTCAGAAGAATTTTACTCCCTCAATTACGCAGCCATTATAGTGCATGGCCTGTTAATGTAACAGTTTATTATTTTAAGTTAATTGGGTATAAAATTGGCAGAAAAAGGTCTGAAGACAGATTTTACCTCTGCATCATTACCACTATCACCAGTACACACCAGTACACTGTGCTTCCACGCACACATATGCTTACCTGTGTATGCTCACACGTACATGTGGATAACATGACAGTAAGCAAGAGTACAGGTACAGAAGATCTCCCAGCCCAAGTTCGAGGCTACTGCATCCTCATGATTATTTATTAGTTATTACAACACCATATGTTTGCATAACACCTTACAAAATAGATACAGACATAGTCCTTGCCCTGAGGAACTTTAAATGTAACAGCAGTATGCAGTGTGGGAGAAGAAAGTCCAGTGTAATGTAATTTCAATATGATTACACGGTAACTTGGGAGTATGTTGCAAGTTTCTTGAGAGTTAACAGAGTAATCTTCAGAAACTGGTGAGATACACACATCTTTTATACCATACTTCTACTGTGCATTTTGCTGTGCATTTTGGAGAAAAGCTACTTACGGAAACAGTAAGAGCGTAAAAATTGTTTTAAGAATTATTTTTTTCTGATCTTTCTTGCCTGTGAAGTAGGCTTGCTTTATTTATCATGCAAGTACAGGCAATGTAGTGAAAGAAAAACTAGGTCTAATACATTTTTAAAAACCTCTAAAATAACTTTTCTCTGTATTAAGTTGCTGCACTGTTAGTGTCCAATATGTGTCAATCTGCCAAGACAGAAATACATTCTTTCCTCCACAAGGCTGAAAATCATTCCAAAGGGTTTGTTGTTATTCCTTTTTTGTTAGTTTGTTTGCTTTTGTTTGTTTGTTTTTTAATTTGGTTTGGGTTTTTTGGTTGCTTGTTTAGCTGGGTAGGTTTTTTGTTCGGTTGTCTTTTTTTTCAGGGGGGCTGGTCTTTTTTGGTTCTTGCCATGACTTTTAAGTTATAGACAAATTGTGATAGT
>VZTG01003817.1:310560-325560 GCA_013397845.1 Melanocharis versteri
TTCCATCTTAACGCTAGTGTAAAATGAAGGAATATTTCTATTTCATAAACAAACTCTCCTATTCAGCATCATGACTTCTTATTTGTTTTAAGGGCACAGTAAATAGACTTGAATGAAAAGGAGAAATAACAAAATATTCTCAGGCAGCTTCTGCTGATGTATAGGACAAAAAGCCATGACACTGCTGTAAGCCCTGATTGGTTCTGCACCAGAATTATCAAGATGTTATGTGTCACTTTCACATTTTCCAGGGTTATTTGGTTCAGGAAAGCAAGAGCATCTGTAAACCTAGCACTACACTGCCTTAATCAAAATGGTTTTACTGATCATGGATTATAACAAGAGACCTGACATAATGGATGTGCAAAGTCTGCCCAAAGAATTAGCATCACTATAGGCTAGATGGATGGACGTATTCAGGAAATGTAGTTTTTCTTGAAAAGGAAAATGCTTAAGCTAAATGAGTTTAAATTCTTATTATTAATAATACTTAGAACACTATGTTGAATTTGGGAGATTTCATTTTCCTTTTAATACAAACTTATGTAAATCAGGTTCTTTTAAATCCTATACAGTTTTCTTTAATAATAAGCCATTGTTTTGACGTTCCACTTAATGCACTAATAAACAAAAATTTGTCAGAAGTGATACCTACATACTATTTGCAAGTCAGTGTAAGTCACTTAATTTAAAACTGGAAGTCAGAGAAAGCATTGCAAATACTTTATGAATAGTATTGCTATAATTCTATTATAAAAGTTACTGAGACACTGAGTGGTTATGGTCTGCTGTTAAGGTGCTTCTGTTATATACCCTGTAGTTTGCCATTTGTAAACACATCTTTTTGATGTTTCTGCCAACATCCTGGCAACAAAGCAGTGCAATTTCAAATGAGCTAATTAACTTAATTGTTGATGAAGCATGAAACAGTTCATTCACCCTGTTAGCTGCACCATGACAACATAAGAGTCTCAGCCCCTGAAGTTACTCATCTATATAAGCCTATCTGTAGCTTTCCATTAAGATCTATTGCATGCCAAATGAGTATGGCTCTTCTAACAAAGACCAGTCCATAATGTACATAGGTAGCAAATCAGTGCTGTTGTTGAAAATTCAAATGAACACAGAAACATTAGTAAATACTTTGAAATAAATAAAAAGGAAAAAATTGCAGAAATCCACCGCAGTTTGAAGCAGCAGATAGAAAGGAAAAGCTGTGTCACTTGCTTCCTAAACGATCTGATTGAGAAAATAGCTGGCTAAACCAAATGCTGAAAAACGAAAACTTTTGACATCACTTTTCAGTCCTGAAAGGTGCAAACCCACCTACACATTGTGGGTTTTTTCTATGTATCTTGCGCACATGCAAGAATAAAAGCAAAAATAGATTAGCAAGTGAGAGTTAAATGGTCATGCTTAGTCCTTTGTGCTTTTTTATTTATACTATACACAGTAATTCCCACTTCACACAAACTGTCAGAATTTAAAATGTGCTTTTTCATACTCTTACTATCCAATACAGAATCTAAAGCATCTCTTCAAATTTTCTGAGGCTCCATTTCAGTGAAGGATAATAAGAGGATTAAACACTGTGCTATTGAAAGGCCTGCAAAAGTGTTCGACATGAAAGAAAGGATAACAATTTGACCCTCTGCCGATAGCCTCGATTATCCAGTTGCTTGAAATACACAAAAAAAATCTCTGATATGGTTTATAGTAAAACTTTGTTTGCCGTCATTCACTTTCCCTTGCCTTGAACAATTTTCTACCAATGAATAAAAATCCACCTACTTTAAAAATTGTCCAAAATCTTCACAAACGCTTTCACAGCCAGGCCATTTGCAAACTCCATGACCATAGAGAGTATGGGAGGCCCCAGTCTCCTCATGTGACGAGCTGTAGCAAAAGAATAAGGCATCAGATTCATCTCAAAAGCCATAATCGTTGGAGGCTGCTAGCGCCTGTCAGGTTACGATCAGTGACAAACAGGTCAAAACAGGTCAATTTAGCTCAGAGCAGTCAGAAAAATTTAATCGTTCTATTGAATAGTTCAACTGCCAAGGCTAGATGATGTTCCAATTAGAGAAGAAATAGAGCCAAAGATGACTGTTAATAAAGGATGAAAAAATAAGATGACTGTATAATACCGTATGCTAATTATGCCATATGACCTTGGTGTAACATTTACCTATAAATAAAAAATACACTCAGAACTGATCAATTCTGAGTATAAATATTGAAGACTGACAGTCAGAATTTCTGAATATCGTAAATGTCCAAGAAATATTTGAATTTTCTGCTCAATGTGTATAAAAATAAAGTTGCTTCCATTAATAAATATTTTTGTTCACAAGCATTGCTTTCATTAACTATTTGGCTTCATAAAAATCCCTAGCTGTACTCCACGCCTTTTTTTGGAACCTCCACAATTGTTTCATCCATGATGAGTTATCAAAGAAATTCGGGGAATTATTCTGTGTGTGTGGGCAACATCCTGAAGCAAAGAACCATTCTGTGAGATATAACCACAAAAGTAATACTAACTAAAACTACTACTATAAAGCTAACTGATTTTTAAATAATACAAAATAATGATTGAAAACTGTTGTCACAGTCACATGAGGATGAGAGACACTTCAATCACAGTCTCATATTATAAGTATTAAAATAATTAAATGGAAAATTTATTTGAAAATAAAATTACTTACTATTTAGGTTATACAGATACAATTAAATTTCATCTTATATTGAGATCATCTATATCTCACTACAGTAATATATTTACTGGTAAGTGTTACAGATATTACATACTCTTGTATTTAATCCATTACTTAAAATTAAGGAACAGCAAATAATATCTGTCAATGTGTCTGAAAAATGATTTTAAGTTCATCCATATGGTGGAATTCCACTGTATTACACTAACAGCATTGAAAATTTGTATGAAATATGTCAACTTCATAGCTGTCATGCATAAAAGACAGAAAATTCAGTGGTGCTTTCCACAAGAAACAAACAACATGAGAGCTGCTTTAATATACTGTTTTGAAGCACTTTTAACATAGAATCTTTGCATTGAATTACAGCCTTGACAACTCACATAGATTTACATTGTCAATGAAACCAGGAGTGTGATTCAACAGCAAGGGCCTGACTACCAGGTGTGTTAAACACGAATGAAACTATGCACCTACAAAAGTGCCCACAAATGTCCATTTACACCTCTATACCAGCCCACTTGATTCTGTGATTTCTAACTTTTACCCAAATCATCATAAGTTCACATGTTATAAAACCACATGCAGGTGATTTTGTTGTGTCTGCACAATTAGACATCACTACTGAAAATTACACCCTATTGATAAACAATTCTGGAAAATCAGGTTTCCACGATCTCTTAAGTAACCTGTATTAAGTGCTATTTTTTGATCAGAAATAATGTGACTTAAGATGTTACACAACCGCTTCACGCCAAATGATAAGCACAGTTGAAATCTCATCAGAATTACCTGTCTCGCCTTGCATTTAGAACTGAAGACTGTCCATTCACTATGGAATGATGAGTTATTGGTGGTGATGCTTTGGAAGTGGTGGAGGAGGTAGTAGAGGAGGAATTGTTAGTAGTGAGGTCTAGCCCTCCATGTTTAATGCCATTGTCTTCCATACTGTGAACTCCAGTCACTTCTTTCCATAACTGCTGAATCTCAGCAGGACTTAAGCCAGCTATAAAATGAAAGAGAGCCCCACTAATATAACAAAATAAAGAGTTTCATATAATGAGCTCAGTGTTATTAATGGATTAATGCCAACAATAAAGCTGATGCTGTTTTACCAGCACAATCAACATGTAGTAAAACATAAATTCATAAATTCATAAATCCATAAATCCATAAACATAAAACAAAAAAGAGCTTAAACTTGCTCTCTACTCCACTTGCAGCCTGGAAACTTGTAGTTTCCAGGATTCATCCTAGGTCACAAAAAGCAATGTCTTTTTGAATGTATTCATACATATGTGTTAGGGTTGTCTGGCTCAAGTTTGCATGAAGTTATGGAAACCTACAGTACAATATGCTTCTGCCTGAAGTCAAGACTACAAAACACAGGCAAGAGAAGGGCTGTGAGCATTCTCTTATCTTGCCACTGAACATGCAGCTAAGATAGGAAGTCCAGATTTTGAAAGATGAAGAGTTCATCAGAAATATATACACCTTCTGTCACTGCCCGACTTTGTAAGTTTGACATCTCGCTTTTGAAGAATACTAGATTAAATGCAGAAAAGAATGTGAAGCCCAGAGATCTTGTGATTTCAAAGCCAAGTTTTTCAGCCTGACATGGTTTGTTCCAGAGGTATCTTAAAATCTGTCTTCTGTATTTCATCTCAACAACTGAAATTAGGTAACACACGGTCATGGTATCTAGATCTTCTGGAACGCAAAACATTCAAAATGCTGATGCTGTTTGAACCAAAATATTGCGTTTTTTTTTTTTTTTTTTTAATGAAAGAGCTCACATTTCTGGTCCTGAAAAGTACTAAAAAGCATCTGTTCATTCAAAATTTGCATTGAGTATATTTTTTTTGGTAAGTAAGATACAGTAGAAAGATGTAAAGTCTGTTTTTTTACTGTTTGGCAAATCTATTTATTAGATAATGTTTTATTTTGAAAACATACAAACTAGACTACTAAAACAGATTCAACAAAAAATTATGAAAAAGCACAGGAAGTTCCTTAACACTTTTCAGTAGCTATCTCACCATGAAGTATTCAAAGCTATTAAAAAATAGATTAGTAGTTATTTACAGAAATAATAATTTCTGCAGAAAGTGTGGAAACAAAGTGGGTGGAGGGGATTTTTTTTCGACTTATGAAAGCAGCTCATTTTTAGACTACTGCTTTGAATCCTGCTTCTTTACTTCAGATACCAACACCCATTGGCAAACTCAGCTAAGGAAAAAGTGGAAAAGAGTTAATTGCAAGTCCTAAAACTGTAGTTTATATTACATTTGTACCGCAAAACCCTAGGTTTTAAGCAAGCAAGCAAAGAAGCCAGGCTCTAATTTATTGCATTAGAGAGATGTGTAACGGGAGTGATGGTAATACTGGTTGTAATTGTTTAATGAAGGTAAGTAATTACTGCTGAGTTCATGAGGTATGTTCCAGCAACACTGCAAAAATCCCATTTTAGTGTTGTAAATAACAGTTACCTGTAAATGTAATCACAAATCAAAATGAAGTAATGTATTCATTTAGGTGGCACAATATACAAAGTACATTATTTACTTCAAAGTCTTCCCTTCCTCCTGCTGTTGAAAAAAATAAACTAATTCTGTACTGAAAAAAAAAACCAACAAAACAACCCAAGAATAAAACCATCTGTTTAGGTAATCAGATATCGCATCTTCTAGTGAGAGGAATTTCATTTGAGATCATCAAACTTTGGGTCCTGTGTGAGCTGAGTAAGAGCTGCCCCACAAGCTGAGGGAATGGAGGAGGGCTGGGAGCAGCTGGAGCAATGGTCTGTCCCATGGGCAGGGATGTCCTGCCCATCTGGGCATCTGCTGGGCAGCCCCTTCTGCTGCGGATGGAGCTGTGCCTCCAGACTGCCTAGCTCACCTAGGCTTTCTTTAAATCAGAAGGAAATTTCTCTCTAGGCTCAGGCTGGTTAATTTTATCACTTCTTCAGAAGACCCTGAAAGGCTGCCTTTTAGGATAAAAGGATTAAGGGCAGGCACTTTAAAAGTATAAAGTTAATAAGCGGATTTGTAATTAATTGTAAATTATGGCAATTTTGTGGCTTCTGTGTCTAAAAAAGTCCAACTCTCTTTTTACTAGAGACTTGTAAAATGGCTGACAGACATTTCAGTCTGGATGTAAAAGTAGGGTAAATTTTAAAGTTTCATGGGTTGTGACAACCCTTAAAATACCCTCTCCGCAATATATTAAAGGAGAAAGGATCAAAGGAGGACCAAGAGTGGAATAAAAATTACGGACTATAATAAAAAGGTCCAATACTGATTTCCTATGAAATTTAAAAACACCAAGAATTCAGGGATTTTGATACTACTTTCGTAACTCTTTTCACCTCTATCTGCTCTATTTTTATGTTTCAATAAATGTTTAATAACAGCGTCACTTATAAAAGCCATCCATGCAACTGTTTTTCCTTTTCCAACATGGACCGATCAAAACTTGGGATTTTGTGGTTCTTTGTTTGTTTAGTTTGTTTGGGGTTTTTTACTGCTGTGATTTACAGATCTTTGCATTTAATAGCAATCAACATAGCAATACATGGAAGTAAGTTACAGCAAACCACTGGTTTTGGATACGGCATAGTGAAGACCTGGTCACAAAATAAATGCTAAAACATCTATTGCATCTATATTTGTGATACCTGGCCATCAAGAAAACATGGGAAACATTCCTGTTCTTTAAAGGCAGAAGCTATACTTTATGAAAAATACTGTTTATATATGCAAACCTCCAGCTGTACTTGTAAAATACATCTTTTCACACTATCAAATGTAAACCCCTTTGCCAATAATAATTTGTGGTTTACGGGACTCTTTATGACCAATAATTTACAAACATGAATCCCCTGTGTTACTTTCAGCGTTCTAGCCATCCATGGAACTGAGCAATCTGAATGGATGCATATAAAAATATTTGTGTTACATGTGTAAATCCTTCTGCATAACTCTCTTATATCTCTTGCAGCAGAGTAGAAGCAGAAAAACATACTTTTACCACATCTAGTGTGTATTACCTTAATTCAATTCTGAAGGTCTAATTTAAAAATGGAAGAATTAAATGCTTGTATGTAATTCATTATAACGAAAAAACATTAAGGCAAAAAGAGATTAATTTACTTCAACAATAACAATGAATATATATTTTAACTGTAAAGTTTTGTAATTTCTTATTTCTGATCAATCTTTTTTGTCATGATTTCAGTTGGACTTAATTCTTTGAGTAAAAGAAAGGTCTCAAAAAGAACTGTTTACTCCTAAGGACTATTAAAAAGGGTTTTTTTCTGTGTTTTTGTACTAGAAGTGGATGAATGAGTGTTGCATTAAAATGATGACTATCAATGCAATTGGGTAGGAGTGCTGAGGGAAATCTATGGAGACTGCTTAAACCTGAGGAATTCCTCTTGCAACAGATGGCACAGGAGGAGATTGCAAAAGGTAAAGCAGTTCGGAGGGAGGTTGTGTTTCACACTTTTTTGACTCTAGTCCAAGACAATTGTACAAAAAGAAACCAACATTACCAGTCTCTCATGTTCAAATTTATGTATCAACTTGTCTCCGCACTGCCAGTCTATTTAGTATAACAGGAGTCGTTTTCACTGCAGCTTCTACAACTTCAGATATGCTTGTGTCATAGATTTTTTACACAATAAAATGTATGAAATTAACACATTTATTTGTAATCTCTGATTTTCTGGTCATTTTGGTTTATTTTTATGCTTGCTTTGGTTTGGGGTTTTGGGGTTTTTTAGACCATTGTCTATATACTGTGTACTCTGCTTTTGCTCATCTGATTTCTGAGGCTTCGATTTCATAATAGTTATCTGGTGGGGGAACTAATTACATGCATAAAGACCAATTAAAAATAATGTTACATGTCATGAACGTAGTCTAAACAATGCTCATTTCAGGACTGGAGTATCAGAGATCCGATTATTGTGCAATTTTTATGACAGCAACTTAGCTCAACTCTCTATGGTAAAACAAACAGAAACACATACCTCACAGGTTACAGACAGAGTCCCTTAGATGGGAAGACTTTGACCTTATCTTAAAATGTAAGCAGCATTTATCTCCAAGTTAATTTACGTGTCAAAAGTGTGTGCCCTATTTTCTTTCAAGTAGTAGAGTTTGAGCTCATTTTCATCGAGAAATCCTGATCAAAGTGACAAAAGGAAATTTTTTTTTTTTTTCAAAAAGTCTTTACTGTTATTTGTCAGTCACAGTTCATTACTATTGGAATCACCACCTTCAAAACTTGTTGTTCTATTTAACCTATTTAATGCAAAGGAATAGAAAAGAAAATAAATCCTAAGACTTGTCCCTAAATTCACTTGTCATAAACTGAAGATTCAAAGTGCTTTTCAATGCCAAACACTTTATTTTCTTAGAAGAAAAGAAAAGAAAGTGAGCTTTTGAATGGGTTTAATATCACTGTCAGATGTATTTTATACCTGTTTGTTTATATTACATGAAATACTATTCCACTAAATCAGATTTAAGTGAATCCTCAGAGAAAAGCAATGATGCTTGAATTGTGCTGCTATTAGAAATTGTTTTCAGCACATAAGCTCAATAAATATGCACCTTCCATCTAGGAAAAAGCACTAAAAAGCTGCCTTTATTCTTCTGTAAGAGTATGCTTTAAAATTTATCAGCGTCCAGAAAATTTGGGAATATGAATAATAACGTTTCAATTACAAAGTACACTTAAGTGTCATAAGGGGGAACTTCTGAAGTTCAGATGCAAATGGAATGGTTAAAAAGTTGTGAATTCAGAAATTTCTCCAGGCATATATTACTGAAATACCTTGTGGCAGAGACTGGACAGGAAGAGCAGACTGGCCAGGTGGGATGGAAATGAGTCCCTGACGCTGAAGGTTCAGCAGATGTTGCTGCTGCTGAAGTTGTTGCATCTGGAGGAGCTGCTGCTGGAAGACAAGCTGCTGGGCTGCCAACTGCTGCTGCTGCTGCTGCTGCTGCTACAAAGAGAACGGGGGGAAAAAAAAGAAAAAGCAAATGCAGCAAAAAGTAAAGTGCGCAGTAAAGGCTAGAAAGCTAAAAACATAAAATCAACTTCTTTCTTTTTCATCTCAGTTATTAAATAATAATGCTATTTGTAGAATACTCAGGCAGTGAAAGTGTTTGAAATTTTCTATTATATCCATTTAAGCTATTAGGTGTTAGGGAAAATGGCAAGATACACTTAATGACACACTAAAGAAAGGGGTCAAGAAAAAGTATATAACAGCTGTTTCAAATAATAAAAAAAAAAGCTCAGCTTATGGCAGATGATAACAAATTTATCTATGCTAAACGTATAACTTTTTACAGCAGCTTGTGATTTGAAGGCACTCTTGTTTTTCCAATTGACTAAGTTTGGTCTGCAGTGGCCCATGAACATGGTCTCCAGTGATCTATTAGTAAACTGGGATGTAGCCTTCCTTTCACTGGCCTGTTAGCTCACTCTCTTTTCATGTTGGAATATATTACAAGGAGCATGGCATTCAAGGCAACGAAATGCCCTATTATGGAGCAAAAGTACAGGTTCCAATTTTGTGAGGCATTTCAAGACAAACTTGAGTCTACAAAGACTCAGGAGGGTATGAGAAGGCAGTCACACTTCAGAAAAAGACAAGCTGCTGTGGAAGACCTTTCCTTTCTAGTTTGGGGAAAAGAGAAACTTCTGATGCGCTCACTGGAAAACAGACTGCATAATGGAGCAAGTCATGTGGATTGCCCAGAGCCTCCGGAGAAATAAGGGAGCAATTTCTATTCTGTAGTTGATGGCTGTCTGAAATTCTATTCACAAATCCAAACAGAAACAAAGCCTCAGGAGGTCACAACTGCTTCCTCGACGTTTGCATAATGGGCAGCTTGAAGACAACGTCTAGGATACCTGCTGATCAATTTAACTACTTCAACATGTTTTGTTTGTATTCTGTTTATATTTGATGCAGTTTGCTGACAAGTGCAAGCTAGGCCTGAGAAACCCACTTGTCAGGTTGATTTATGAGCACATCAAACTGTAACTTTCTACTCGCCACTTCAAACCTACAGTAGCAGTTCATTAATCAGGGGCCTATGACTTTGAAATCTGTGCTCAATCGCTCTTTTTCAGCCATGGACTAAATTTGCATGCTCTCTGAGCTGTGCCACTGAGCAAAGTAAGGCTCCTTCCCCAACACAGATTGCCTGTGAATACAAGATAATCAGAACAGAGTCCACCACACAGTTTGTTCTTTGCACACTCAGATTCATTAGTGAACATTAGACGACAGCGGCACTAGACTGCTCAAATCCTATGTCTCAGAGAGGGGAGCAGGAGAATTATACCAGCACTGCTATTAAGCCCAGTAAAAATATAAGAACAAATCTTTCATAGCTGCATCCTTGCTACAGGAAAAGATCCAAACTGGTCTTGTCTTTTCCAAGCTTCTGACAGCTCAGACTACTGTGCATCAGCAAGGGTCTTAGCTCCTACCTCTTTTGCTTGCTTTCCTGGGTGCTGTTGCTGCTGCTGTTGCTGCTGCTGCTGCTGCTGTTGTTGCTGTTGCTGCTGCTGCGGTTGTTGCTGTTGCTGCTGCTGTTGCTGCTGCTGCTGCTGCTGTTGTTGCTGTTGCTGCTGCTGCGGTTGTTGCTGTTGCTGCTGCTGTTGCTGCTGCTGCTGCAAAAGCTGAAGATGTAACTGCTCTTGCTGTTTCTTGTAAAACTCTTGTAGTTGTTGCTGAATAAACCATTTTGACTTTAATAAATAAAGGCAAAAGTTTCAAGTATTATAAATCTCCTAAACTCTTCTAGATTGGCATATGGTAGCGTAGCCATTAAGAATCACCTCATAACAAAAAATGTGATTTGAAGAGGCAGATCTACATACATTTTTTTCCAAGGCGGTTCTGAAATTTTCCAATGCAGATTCCAAAATATCCTAAACAGAAGGGTATAGAAAATCTGTATTCTAAAGGGAATGCAAGAGCCAAATTAACTCCTCAAATAACTATACCTAAGTTCCTTACATGTCCTATATAACAAATCAGAAGCTGCACTCATCCACTCGCAAGAAACCTACAAGTCACTAAGGCCAAACAAAACTGTCTGCTTCTGAGGGGAAAAAAGTAATTAATCTGTCAATCTGCTTAGCAGGATGCTGGATTCACAACTGAAGGTGAATTGCCTGTAATGATCATGGTACTGGATATTAAAATGTTTAAACATACAGTTCAGTGATTGAGCTATGACTATGACAAACAGACACATCATTTTCTGTATGACAATTAAGCATGCACCCAAAAATCCACTCTGCGTTACACCAAGGCACTGATCACTGACACTATCATTATTGTATGAATAACAAGTTCACGTATTTTTCAATCAGCTGACAGATTTTGTGCTAAGGAAACAGCAACCTCCTCCTTCTTTTTAGCCTTATCTGGGACAAATTTTTAGTATGTAAAAAAACAAAATAAAAAACCTTTTCCCTTGATGAAACAAGCTGTTAAGTTCAAATTTCATAACCGCATACCATTTATGTGACTAAAGGGAGCACTACAGTGTTATGAATTTTAAAGCAACAATTATCTACAACTCTATTTGCACTTCCTTTGGCAGGTCTACAATTAAAATGTGCCTAAGCGCTTGAAAATTTAAACATCAATTTGTTTGGTATTTGTAATGCATCTGCCACTGCTGCTGCTGCTGGTTTTAATATAATATTGCATGTTTCAAAGTGTGATTTCACACTTCTGCAATTAAAAAAAAATTTAGAGACTGAGAAGTTTAATGTTTATTTTAATTCTTTTTGGTATGATGAGCAATGAAATATTACAAAATAAGACCCATAAAATCTGGCTGACATTTGTGTGAATGCCCTGTGCTAACAGTCCAAAGCAGGTAACACACATTACCTGCTGCAACATAACTGCTTGCTGCTGCTGGAGAAGTGCTTGAAGCTGCTGCGGAGACAACACTTGCTGCTGGAGAATCTGCTGCATTTGCTGAGGGGTGATCACCTGGGGAGTCATCATGGCCACTGACACAGGCACCTGCACAGGGAAAGAAAGATATCATCGTCAAACAGATTTTACTTTGCCTGCACTACAGCAGTACATCTTTTTTATTTTGTACCAAAGATGGACCATAATTTTTTACATAGTATTTATCACTGCAAAGTTCCAGTTTCAGTCAGAATCTGTTATTTTAAGGCCACAGTACTGTGGCACTCTATTTCCAGAGGCATCAGTTTCGATCAGACTCAAGCTTTATGTTTCGCATCTCTCATGTATTCCTGCAAGAAATTTAAGCATTGGCTAGTACAAATGTGTATTTAAAAATAAATGATCACATGGCAGGGCTTTCAACACTTCATAATCAATCATCTTATCAAGTGTCATAATGTTACTAATAGAAAAATCTAGTGAGACTGTTTCAAAGGATATGATTAAGGCAGACAGAAAAATAAGTATCTTTAAGCAGTAAATGTTTTCCACAATAAAGACACTTAGCCTAAAAAATTTTTTTGCATAATACATCACTTCAGTAGAAAAACTTTCTTGCTCAGCTAGTCTTTTAAGAAGGTCTGATTTATACAGGAATAAAAACATCATGGACATATCAGAGTACACAGCAAGGACTGCCACCTCAGTCACCTGCTCTCTGCAGAGAGAATTGGGTTCTTGGCATTCCTAACTGAAAGCTGGAAGCTGCAAAACCATGGCATTAGATTATTAGTTTTTCCACTAAACTCTAAGAATGCATTTTTGTGTAGATGCTGTTTTGGACATGGCTTTATTTTCCACTTGTTCTACACTGAGATCAAGTGTCTGCAAATGCATAAACACCCACACACACACATGTTCTCAGGAATAGATGTGTGAGTTGGAAAGACACAGCACGTATGTTTCATTGTGTATGTAGGAGGGAAAAGTCCTATGAAAGAACCTGGGGTATTTGTTGAGCGCTTTGGCAGGCACACAATGTGAGACCATTGCTCCAGCTAACCAGGACACGGTCAAACAGCTGTCAGCCAGCCAGGCTTTCCACCCATGAGAAAGCAGCCACTCGCTTGTCTAGCAAAATTAAAATGTTTTTTCTGTATATAATAGCAAGCTGGCATATAAATACTGCTTTGTGAGATGTTGTGGGACATTCCAGTCTTCTGTAAATCAGCAAAAATAGTATTATTATTAATAAATTAAATCACGAGCCAATTTTAAGAGAAAAAACTCTTCTAATATTTCTATTACTTGAATCTATCCCAAAAGACTTTGTATAAATGAAACAGAAGAAAAAAGAAACACAAGTCTGCTGAAATTTACTTTTAAAGACATTACCTCATATAATGTTACACAGAATACCACTTTTCACACAGTTCATCACAGCATAAACCATGGTCTGAAAACACTGACTAATTAAGAGTCTGAAAGTAAACATACCAGCCTTTACTAAAAAGTCTGATAATCTTTTTGCAAACATCAAATGAATTTGAAGAATAGAAATTCTGAAGGTTTTACTCTAAAATACAAATGGAAAAGACAAACCAGATTCCCATTCAGAAACCTGTGGGGAGGAACTTAAGCTCATCTATCCCTGTACTCCTCCCATAATCAACAGAATAAAGAAATCCTGAGCAAAGTATATCTGATTTAGTTCAGGAATTTATTTTAACATGGAACTAAGCCCACACTGTTAATGTGCCTGTATCTCTCCATGGAGTGCAGACTCACTTCGAGTCGATGCCTAATTTTCAGATGATTAACGCTGGTTGTTACACTTAGTAACATCTAGTTTTGTAGCATTGGAAACACCACGTATCTATACAATAATATTTTATTTTAAGTTTAGCAAGTACTAAAGGCAAGACAAACAAGTTTTTACAGCTCTGGGATGCTCAAGCAAAGAATAAAATTCACTGACTAGAGTCACTATTCAATTCCTTCTGAAGTCACCAAGAATTTCCTCTGTTTACTTGAGATCTGAATTTGTCTTCTTGTAACAATTTTGTCCCAGTGATGCTATTCAACTACCACAGTTCACAGAGACATGAGAAGGCAGAGAGAAAGATGGACGCTTTCCCAGGTAAACTATTACCTTTAACCTTTAAACCCTGCAAGAACTTTCCTAACACTTACATGCTTTGTATTATAATACGTAGCAATATATTAATATTTTCATCTGAACTGAGTGAAAATTTACCTAACTCTGTAACTGGCACTGATTTGTTCATACTCTGTGCTAAAGACTCCAGCCTGTAAGACATTTAGCAAGACCCAAGAGTCCTCTGTTCCTCAGTCTGAAATACAGATTCCCCTTCACCAGGAATATTTTTGTTAGCTTTTGTAGTATCTGCTCTGAATCTCCCTAACTGCGTACATGCTCTTTTACATGGAGACACACCTGTTTTACAATACATTCTAACAGCTTTTCTCACAGAATTTGTTTTTCCTGTAATTTTCAGCAGTTCCTTCCAACTGCATAAGCTAGAGAACTAATATACCTGTTTTTCAGGATGATAGACAGAAGCATGAAAAAAAACTGGCAGTCAAGATCATTAGTAAAAATACAGATTTATGTAGTAATATTGCCTTTAAAAGCATTTTATGTAATGATACATATGTGTATCATACCTGATACATATATTCTTTCCCACAGATAAAGAACAAGGCATTTTGAAAACTGCTTGAAATTTACCTTAGCAGAACACATTAAGCAAAGAGATTTCTCTAATTTTCATTAGGTAATATAAATTGGTACATTTCACAGCCTTCAGTGATACACCAGACTGTATTTTATTTCTTACTGGCATAGTGCTGCTGTGCTATCTGGGTTGGAAGACTATCTGAAACCTGCTATTTTATGGCCAATTATATGCATTAGGTATATTTCTTTTATTTAGTGTCTGTGTTTTCCAAGATTTCCAATCTGATTTTACAAAAATGTAGCAGAGAGGCAATCTCTGACTCTTTTTCATAGAAATCTCTCAATGTATCTAAAATCAGTTCAGGTAGAGTCACCCAGTGGAGAGATAAGATCGTTCCTTTGAGTGGGGCACAAACTCCCCAAAATTCTTGGTTAAACCTCTCATGAAAAACTGAAGTGACAAAGTGAAACATGATTTATAACTGCAACCTATTTGTTACATGGCATCCTCAAAGACACTGAACTCCTAACTCTGCCATGAAGATGACGGGGTATGCAATCCTACATAACACAATGGGTGAGACAGCCTCTGAAGAACACATCCATTTCTTGGCCCC
>VZTG01003817.1:330560-405560 GCA_013397845.1 Melanocharis versteri
CATCTGAAGCACAACATATTCCACACCATTTAGAACTATCTCAGGTTCTCTTTTCATATTAATCACTTCTACTTAATTTAAAATTTACCAGACACCTCACCACTGAGAAATATTCCAGTTTAAATACTTGACTTGAGTTGCTCATCTTTTGTTTAATGACCAACTTTTTATATGGATATAAAACAGTGTTTAAAACGTAGTTTTGTTCCCTCTTTCTGAATAGACTTCCACTATTATTTTTTACCAACTAGTTTCATTGAAAGGTTTCCAGCATTACAGGTAATGTAAAGTCCATTAGGTCAGGCTCTTCATAGCATGACATGCAGTAAATTACAAGTGCTTCAAGCAGCTCGGTGAATTACAGTTCATCACTTTGAAAGGTTCCCACTACAAGACTACAGATATCAGATCTGGCAGTTAGGATCCAATTAACACTTTGGTCAGAATAATCAGATTGCGTGTGTAAGACTTGTATAATTCGTTTATTGCTTCCATGCATCTTCTGTCTGTAGGTAAATTTGTTGCTGTTATTTCAAAGCTTGGAATCAGTATTTCACTTGCCTTTAGGTTATATTTCAAGTCCTTTTGCAGTGCAGTGATGAACTCTCCCTGTTCCACCAATTTAGATCACTTGTCCCGTAGATATTACTGCTTGAGAAATGGTTTGTTTCTGGTAGTTTTGTTTTGTATTCTTACCATGTCATTACACGTCTAGAAAAAAAATTGCTAGCAATTTTTACTAAGCACATTTTATTCAGTGTAACAGAGACAGTTTTCTCCAGCTTGATCACTGTGAATCTCACAGAACACCCAGATAACTGTAAATGACATATGCATTGACATTTACATGTGTACTGTCATGCAAAACCATTTCTTGCTACACTGAATATAATACTATAACTGAATGAAAAAAAATTCTGATTTTGTGATATCATCTTCCAAGCCCTGGTCAGTGTACATAAAGGTTCTTCAGGATAAACCTTATCAGTACAGAGTAATGGATTTCAAATTCTATGTTGTTACCTAGTGCTTTACGGCAAATTGCACTTTCAAGTCCTAGAGGCAGTGAGAATCCTTGGGAAGAAGTGAACTTGCCCAAGGTATCCCACTTTTTCCACAGAGAAGCAGTAATGAACAGACACACAAATGCTGAAAGTTTGAAACACAGAAACGTATCAACTGGATAAGCAAAAAGATCAAAGGCTACTGATACCCCTCTATATTGTGTTGAAGACAGTCTGCCTTTTTCCCTCTGACAACTGTGCCATACAAACGTGTATGAAAGGTAAGAGCTTATTCATGTACACAGCAATGTATACTTCAGCTCTTAATTGACACCTGCACTTCAAATACTACAGGAACAGAGAATTAAAACAGAAACTTACATTTATTTCCCAGTTTAAAAGTGTTTCAAGAACAAACATCATGCAAAACTTTACAAACTTGAAATGTAAGTAATGGGGTATGAAGTTCTGGGTCAACAATACCTATTTGCCTCAGATCAATGACACCCATGAATTACACATGCCTGAAACTATTTGGTGGCCAATAATACTTCAAGTTTTAGTCCAGTTTCTAATGAGCTACAGTACATGTAAAAAATAACCATCACAATGAACTACAAGACCTACAGAAAGCCAAAAGACTATATGGCTCATCAACCAAATTAGTTTTCCAGAAGTAGTGTACTATTTGGATACCAGAAACCCCCAATCCATCTGCACTGTTTTCCTCTCACAAGACAATGCCAGCAAGTATGCAGCCAGTAGCCTGTATGGAGCCTGTAGCCAGGCAAACCACAGCTCGTAACTTTAACAGTACAAATTAGGAGCAGTGTCTATATACTATTTATACAGTTAAGAGAGAAAGAGAGAAGCTCTTTTAGATGGCAATTCAGACTGAATAAATTGAGCTCTGTTCTGAATTTTGAATTGTTTGTTCTGTGTGAGAGCTTTCTATGAATCACAAGGAACTTCCCCATGTAGACATGTTACATTTGGTGATGAGAAGACTTCCTTCCCTTTAGACAGCAGAACAAAACAGCAGTGCATGAGTGAACCCCACAGAAGTGAAGAAGAAAAGAACTACCAAGGTGTAGACACTTGCAGCCACTGAAATTATTCTTGAAGTGGAATATCTTGTGTGCTTTAAAACCAGAACTATATGACCTACAGATGGTCCTTAGTATATACATCAAATAGTATAAATTACAACATTTAGTTAATATTACAATTTTTAAAAATCAGTGTACTGTCCTAATCATGGGATTATTTTACTGTTGCTGTGTTTCAGTTCTCAGTGGACACAAGACAGCCTTAGAAAATTTCAGCTAACTGCTGACCTTGGGTGACTTAGGTTTCTACTAGGTTAAAGAAACTCCAATAGCACATTGTATTTTAAAGCAATTTCATTTGATACTCTAATTTTCCAACAAAATGCATCCAAAGAAACTGAAATACTCCTTACCCACATGGCCAAATCAAACTCCATTCCAAGAAACTCAATTACCACCTCCTTAACATTTCCTGCATTTGCATTTTGTTTATGCTGTAAAATGTGCACAGGCTGAAGGCTCTCATCAGTATTTCCAGATCTTCACAAAGTGCATAATTGTTCCAATCCCCTCTAGGAGTTTCTGCTTTAAGAAGAAGTAGAGATAGCCAAGAGAAACATCTTTCCCAGCTCATCAGAACAACTCTTTTGCCATTTTCTAGCTTAAAGCTCAAGAGAGTGAAAGTTATAGATACAAAATGGTGGCAACTCCACTTTCCTCCCCAACAAAAGTCTTCAAATAGTAAACACAAATCTAGATACAATCAGAAAATAATTCAGCTCAACTACATCTTGAATATTTGAAACATCGAATTAAAATGTGTTCCTCTCTTTTCACCAATTAGCCAGGGAACTAAAATGAAGCATTGTACCTGGTGCAAAAACAGGAAAACTGATCAGGGTCTGTTTTGGAAATATGGAGATTGCTTTTATTAGAACATGCATGACCAGCATCTATGCAGTATGATTTTCAAAGCTACACGATCCCCAGGCCACAGTCTGACTAAAGTATATTTGTATAACTGCCAGAAATTCACATCTGTCTAGCTTGATGCTTTTCTGTGAACTAAGGCACCCTTATGCCTTAGTCTTCTGCATCTTTTCCCTGGGCTTAAAGTTATGGAAAAGGCAGGGCAATTTCCCCTCGCACGATGCTTAGAAAACCTGTCTCCCCAACAATGGGAGGAGCCAGGGCTTTCTCCAGCTGCGGTGTATGCCCATGTAAAATCTGTCTACGCTGCTATATGCCTAAATGTGCACATTAGCATGTTCTGTGCCTAATCTTGGGATCAATTAGATATTAAGAAAATATTTATTGAAAATGAACATTTGAAAACATATTTTTCCTAGTCTAAAGATTTACTCCTTTCCCTCCCCCTCCTCCCCCTCATTTCTTAAACAACAACCTATAGCTATCATCACCAGCGAAATGAAGATAACTTTGTATAGGTCCAAATGGCAGACAAAAATTTCTATTTCCAGCTGACATATGTACTCTAGGCATAAACTCTGGCCAGCGTGTGGGTTACAGAGCTAGTCTCTCTTGTAACCCTTGCACATAAGATGTAAGACCCGCGTTTTAGGACCGTTGCAGATAGAAAGGTAGGACTACCTGGTTCACAATGATTTGGGTATCACTGCCACCTTGCCCAGGACACACAGAGCATACCCAAGATTTCCATTCCAAATCCTGTCCCCTCTCTTTTGAATCTTGGCAGCCACAGCAAAGGCACATGCTGCAGGTGCAGAAGATTGAAAATAGAATATTCAAGCATATCTGTAGCATATCTTATGTATATTATTTAGATAGAGATAAAAGAAACATTTTTTGATCTCAGCCAAAGTAGCCTTTAATAGGACAGTTCTTCATTTACCCTGTCAAGGCTGACAAGTACTCCAAAGGTTTATGTACATTCATCAGGAGTGCATGGGGACTAACTGGTGTTAGTTGCTCCTACCTCTGGGTAAAATGGATGGATCTCAGTCAAATTTAAGCAACAAAAACTATCATTTGGCCCAAGGAGAAGCTGACATGCGGACGATTCTCACGCTTTCAAGAAGTGTTGAGATGTAATGCAATTCACCTATTTCCCTGTCTGTTGGTTGAATAAAATCCCTTATCTGTCCACTTTTAGGCTCTTTTGATCAGTTTATGATGAAAGGGGGCCATACCAGCAGTCATGAAATGCAGGTCTGTAGCCCATCTATCCTCTCGGAGCAGATGAAGCAAGCTGCTTTCGAGCTCTTCACTACAAGAAAATTAATTTTGTGTACAGTGAGACAGTGAATGGGTAAAGCTGGCTGTAAAGAGAATAAGGAGATGATGCAGTCACCGACTGATTTCTAACCATTACCATTAGTGCTCCCACTGAACAGCCACAGATTAAAACAGCACAAGAAAACAGAAACAGTGACCAACACTGTCAAGAGATGCCAGAACTAGGGCAAGAAATCACTCATAAGGCCCAGGAACTGCTGTGTACTTTTTCACATTTACGTGAACCTTTCTATACGTGACCTTTCTATAGCAATTTGAAAAGAGCCTTTCATTAATTAAAACTTTTAAAACAGTGCACTGCACTTTAGAATAATTTGTCAGTACTTATTGTTTATGTCTCTTTTGGGTGCGTAATGCAAAGGTGTGTTTTAATGTTCCAGCCAAATAGAAATCACTGCAGCACTTCATGGTTTGTGACGTGTTATATGAATAAGGGGGTTTCAAATTTTTCTGTTCTATAGAAAGTGCAGCCACGTGCATATATAGAGTAGACATTCTGATTTATTTTCGCTATCTGTCTTGCTGTTTGGTCATACAAACACAGCTATTTGTGTATCAAATGCAGTGTTTCAGGACTGTGGTCAGATCTGTCCTGGTGTGCAATGACATGGTTATTAGCATGAATACTTTTCAGTCTTCTCAGAAATAATTAATATAGAAAGTGAATAACAGAATAAAATCTCAATATTTTGGTTAACCTCAGCCAGGAAATTTCCTAAATGTCTTCTAATAGAGAAAAATGCTTATAGAGATCAGAAGTACTGAAGGACTGAAATTAAATCTAATGGAAAACATAAACTGTAAGAGACAAGTTTATCATGGCAAAAGCTCCCTCTCTTTGTCTCAGATAAACACACAAAAGTATCACATCCTGAAGCAATCTATTAGATACCTGAGCCTGACACGGAACTCATTAGAATATTAACATTAATAATTGCTTAGTATCTTATGTACCAGTGACTTGGGCCAGGTTTGTACAATAACATTTTAAGCTCCTTGCTGATATGTCTGCTTGCCCTGAGCACTTTCTAAAGGCAACAGAAGACAATGTGCAAATCCATTGACTAGTCCCATGCTTGCAAAATCAGCATTGTCTACAGCTGTCTCTGTTTTCTACTGCAGACACATGTTAGACTGACTTTGCTTCTAACAAGGCTACCTAAAGTTACATGCCCTAGGTTAGGCAAGATGAATCTGGACTTTTTGACAGTTCATTTGAAAAAACCACAGGGTTCCAGGGTGATAGTCGCAGAAAAACTGTCCCATGTGTCATGTGTTGCTCTCAAGCAACAGAAGATTTACACCACTAATTCAAATAACACAAAGATATCCAGAACAGAATACAGAAAAAACTGCAGATAAACTGGGGTAAATATAGTTTCACAATAGCTGTCAAGGAGAGACCCGAAAGCTGTTCGTGGCTTCAGCAGCTGGTATTATTTGAAAGTTTCTGCTATCCTGGTGCCTCCCACCAGGCATGCAGCCAGTCCCCAGTCCCACTCTCACAACACAGCTCAAACGAGCAGTTTCTTCAATACACTGCTCCTTTCCCCAGAAACACTTCCATCAGCAGTCTTGGGAGACTGCCAACACACAGCATATATTTAAGTACCTTCCATTTACTGAAATGTCACCTCCTTCATTAGACACAGGTGAGTGTCTCTGTCCTTTCACTGACTTTCTATATCACCTGCCAATGTTTTGGGTTTTTTTTCAAGACTATGGAAATATTTTATTTTGCTTTTTTTCAATTTGTTTGTAGTCTACAGGTTTAGTATCAAAATATGAAGTGCTACCTAGGGATGAAGGAAATTTAAAGGTTTCTTTAGAAATTACAGTGTTCTCTTCATGTAGTGATAAGACATCTTTAAACTCAAAGATGGGAGTTTTTGATCTAGGAAGAAACGCTTAACTGTGAGGTGGTGAGGCACTGGAACAGGTTGTCCAGAGAGCTTGTGCATGCCCCAGCCTTGGAAGTGTTAAAGGTTAGATTGAATGGGGATTTGAGCAACCTGGTCTAGTGGGAGGTGTCCCTGCCCATGGCAGGGGGGTTGAAACCAGATGATCTTTAAGATCGCTTCAAACCCAAACCATTCTATGCTTAGCCACTGCTTAGGCATGCACTGAAATGGACAATACAGCTGAAATCCTCCAAATTTGTTACCTTGAGACCATATCACCCATGAAAAGGCAACAAGTTTTCCAAACTACAAATATTACAGATAATAAGCCAGTGTTTGTTTTTGCTTTGATAATTACAGGCAAACAATCTGTCTCTAAGGGGAGCCACATCCAGCACTGTTAAAGCATATGATATTCATGAGTTAACTTAATGGAATACACAGCTGGCTATAGTCACTTACAATGAAATGACTGAAAGAGCAATAAGGATGGATCTTTAGTGATACACCTGTTTAGAAACAAGTTCCAAGAACAGATTTTTCTTAGCATAAAAACTGGAATCAGAAAGACACAATTTCTGTAAAAGGTTTACTAAAATATAACTAGGAAACATATGTAATTTTACAAAAGGAGTTTAGAACTTCTAATGCAAAAAGCCTTAGAAATACTTTCTTTTATCACTTTAATAACAATGTCTGATTTGTCAAAATAACAGTAGAAACTCTATAAATATCTGTTAAGGGATTATTCCAATAGCACGAAAAACTCCAGTGATGAAATGACACAGAATATAGAACTGTCATAGTGCATTTGCATATAAAAGGCTGTTTAAAACTGACAGGCACATAAACAGAAAATACATGCTATAAAATTAGTCATTTTTAAGTACAGATCTTTAAATAAAACTGGCATTTGAGCTAACTCATCCTCAAGAGGAACCATAAAAATGGTACAGCACCTAACAATGTATTTTCTTCAGTCTTGTATACTGATAATAGTTTCATTATTTCACTATTTGAACATATCTTCATTAACCTACCTTAAAATATTTTTGATATTTCTTAAAGAATGCATTTTGTTAAGGATGCCATTATATGTTTATAAAAGTGTTATTTATCTTTTCAAAAGATGATCAGAACTGTGATTTACTAGATATTGGACACTGCTTGTCAGAAAAAAAAATGTATAGCACATCCAGGACTACTAAACAGAATGTATATTTTTGAAGTTCTTATGATGTAATATTTATAGGGGACTGAAGAGCTTTAATAGGCCTACAAGAGACGACGTTTTGAATGCACAACTCCTTTCAGTCAAAAATAGTAGCAGCACATTTCAAACCAAGCACTGTATGAAACAACACCCTAAGTTTGAATTAATGTAAACCACATAAAATGATTATTGCTAGGGAAAAAAAAAAAAGCAGTTCTGACAAGCAAACAAGAAACTAGAAAATATTTTGACAATTCTTACACTGAAAACGTTGACTCCTTTGAAAAGACATAGAGGTGGGGTTTATTGCATTTCATTAAAATGCTGCAATGGCCAGGCCCATGTCCCACCTCCCCTTTCCCCAGTGAATGGAGAGAAGCTGGGCGGGGCCTGAAACTACAGCTGGGTCCTGCACTGAAGGGTCTCCCTGATCTGGACTGATGGCTAAGCAGCAGGCTCCAGAAACTCAGTCATTTCTCTCAACTGTTCTGCTTTGGCTCAACACCAACACCCTCCACAGTGGGCTGGCGCTGGCTCTCCTCCCTGCTTTCAGGCTGACAGGGGAGGAATTCGACTCCCTTACGCCCTGTGACTCAGAGAGAAACCAGTGCCCCAAAATGGAGAAGTGGGTGGAAACACCTCTCCCTTAGTTTGAAAAGCAATAAGTTTTTGAGTCCTTATTTCTTTTAAATCTTTCCAAAACTTTTTTTTTTTTTCATGAAAGTGCCTAGCATTTAATAAAGCAGTACTGTCCAAAGCTCTCTGAACACAGTTTCCCTGAAAATTATAGATTTAGAAGAATTTGATTTGTCTCTCTAGACACAAAATCAATTAATCACAAAGCTTTGAGCCTATCAAAATTCAGTATTATTTACATCATTGTGTAAATCTGAAATAAGTATAGAACCTTTTGCAACACTTGAGACATAGACTTTTGTTAAAAATATTTTCTGTATAAAATTCTGTTTACCTCTCACTTTTATTTAGTTTCAGAAACTACTCAGAGACTATCTTAATGGCATTCAGATACTTATTCTAAGAAAAATAGATGTAACTACTTTGTTACACTATTTGGATTACTCATAACAAAACCTCACAAACTGATGTTCATTAAATATACATATAGGCATAATTGTTGTAAGCACTAAATAGCAATCTAATTTGGATTTTAATTAAAAGAAATAAACTGAAATAAAAGTATTTCTTGATAAAAAAATTGTTATGCAAATTTCAGAACAAAAAGACACCTCGGCAAGTCAGCTACCCCATCCTTCTCTTCAAAAGCAGAATAAATGGGTTTGTTTCTGACAGACATTTGTCTAAAATAGTTAAACAAAATTTAAGTAAGGTGAATTCCACAAAACCTCCTATTCCAGCACTTTCCTAATTTGCTTATTTCCCAAAATTATTGGGCATTTAACACAAACCTCCTCTGCATCAATTAAAGCCAGTTATTATCTGTGGATATGTACGTACAAGTATAAAATTATGTAAATGTTTTGCAAAGATACAATTAATGATGAAAAAAAGTGCCATTTACCGACATAATATGTATTTTGGAATGGAACGGCTAAAACATGCTTTCCACTACTATTGTCTTACTGGATTCTTGCCATATCAATTAAAACTTTATCATCATTTTTTTTTTACACTGGACTGTATCTTACAAACATAAGAAAATGCATATTTGTACCCAAACACCTGACCCACCTCTGAAGTCATCAGTGAACTAAACTCAGCTACAGCTTTGCCCCCAAGTTTGACAGTAATAACAACTGCCCCTAGAACCACCCTCAGGAATGAGGGCTTTTTCGAGAGCTGGGCTTACCAAAACCCAGACATATTCATTTAAATGCTGCATGACCCAGAATATTTTCCTTTTGACAAAAGACATTTATTACAGTTCACGTATATACAGCGTTTACAGTACTCCTAATGAAAAGATCATTTGCCCCCTTCTACATGTTACCAGAGCTTCCACAGCTCTTCAAGTCTGTAAGACATTGAGACTTGCCTTTAAATCAAAAGTGATAACTGAGAAAATATTTTCCATCCAGAAGTTCAAGTAAGTTCAAAACTAGTGTTTCATAAAACAAGACTAAAATATAATTAAGTTTTGCAGGTCCTATAGCAAAGTTTTGCTCTTACCCGAGTAGGCAGAAAAACAAGACAATTCTGGTATTTAAAACATGAGCATTAGTCAATAGCATGGGAAGCAACTTCTGCAATTCACAAGCAATTCTGAAGGGTTCAAAATATTGCTTAGGAACAATTCAGCTTTTTTTTTTTCTCTTAAAATAAAATTTTTCCAATATGTTCTTATAAGAATATTAGTGAAGGAAATTCTAAAGCAAACGTTTTGCTTTGAGGTGAACCTGACTTTGACATTATGCAACCTTGAAAAACTAATATTAACAATGTTGTCTTGAAAATGTAGGAATGTTTCAGCTTCTTCAAAATAATATTTTTTGATCCAAAATTACTGTAACAAATTTCAGAGCATTTTAGTACTGAAAAGTCACAATAAAAAATGTTATAAATTGAATACTTAATGAATCTGTAATGAAATGTTCAATGCTGATCTTTTTTATTACTACTGATACACTAAAATTGTGAAAGATTTCCAGACTTTCACTACACTTTTGATTCTTTCAGTGGAATAGTTACAATTCCCAATCATGGCAAACCCTCCTGAGGACAAAAAAAATGTAATTTTATCAATCTGGTAAAGAAAACTCAAGCTTATGTTCTCTGAAGAGTTTTCTAAATTATGGGCATTCAGACTCTGTTACAAGTCATAACAATGGCTAGAAAAAAATATTTAAGGAGAGGAAAAGTAGAAATGTGAATGGTTGGCTCAACTAAAAGACCAGTTAAAGATTACTATTATATTGGATGTTTTTATTTTCTCTACAAACTTTATGAACTCTATATAAATATCAAATAGTGGCAACAAAAACAAAAAAATTAGAGCAGGATTTACACGTGGAAGGAGAACACAGACAGGACACCCAGGTAATAGAAAAGAGGACATGCTGTCGGCATCTTCTTGTTTATAGAGTTGCTGAAGAAGTTTAAGCTGACTGTTTACCTTTTCTTTGGGAAGTGCAAAGCTTTAGGGCCTGCTTAAAAAATACACATCTATCTGTCTCTCTATCTGTTTGTAGTCAGTAGTGATGACCCAGTCATTAATGGGAGTTTCTGAACAGCAAACTCATTAAAGTGGCAAAAGCCACACTCTTGCTAAATTTTGCCCAATGTAAGATGTCCTAAACCAATGCCTTAAATGAATGAGTTTTAAAGAAAACCACAGTGCCAACTGTTGCAAAATGTCAAACCAAATCTTCCAATTTAGGATGCAAAGGCACTGAGAAATGAACATTTCTCACTTATATTCTCCCTGTTACTTTGTAGGTAACAGCACAATGTGTGGATTCTGGAAATGAATCTGGTGGAAGCAGTGAGTACACTTATCTTTAAAAAAATCATCTGCACAATCCTCAACTCACTATAACCATCTAGACTTCAGTGTCCATGGAACATTAAAAGGAAGGAGATTTCATAAATCTATAAAATCTGAATAAAATCTATATTTGCAGTAACACATACTGTGGGAATGGATTTAGTTCTTTAGTGTCTAGTAATTCTTTGCCTTTTATACATTGAGGATATAAAGACAAATATGGAGAACCACAAGAACAATGTAACAAAATATTTATGAATACAGCACTGTAGGTACCTTTGTTACTTCAGTATCTTTACAAAATCCTCAGATTTTTTAGTATGGAGCACAAATGCCTCTTGTGCTAGGGGAGACTTTTGGAAGCATGATAGTGTAACATAGAAAAGAAACTGAAATTCCTAGAAGTTAGTATTATGTATGAAGTACATAATGTTATATCTACTTGGCCCAAAGGATTAGCAGGCTGGATTTGTGAGCATCTGGCTTTTAAATATCTTAAACCATTTTATAGCAAGCTTTTTCACATTGTATAACTTCCCAGTATGCTCCACCACACTTTCTATAACATAATTTTCACAAAATCCTTTCTACTGTATTTTAAAGTCCTCACATAACATACTGAAGTGTTAAATGATGAGCTATATCTAAGCCCCAAAACGGCAGTTAAATATATATTTATTTATATATGCATATTTTACATATTATTTATATACACACCAAATGCTAAACATGCTACATATTTTAGTTTAAAAACCCCAAAGTTTGAAATATATAAACACATTCTTTTGACTTTTATCTGTCTCCCCTGTTCAAAGACAGGTGGAAGAGCTACATAAATAATAAAAATAGGAAATAAACCACACTCTAACTATCCATTATAAAGGGAATACTGTTTTAACAAGATCTATGGAATCACATTATCATTCTATTAATTCAATAATCTTGATGTTGTTACAAGAAGGAGACAGTTATCAAAGCAGGGGATCATTCTTGTTCGTAAGGATCACATCACTTAATGGGACAGAAGTGTCACATAAACTACAGCGTCAAAAAGATAACAAATACAGGACTGAGCTTGTAGTGGCAATGAATTTATGTTGGCATACATGGCTCCAACAAAATAACTGGTATTTGATAAGCATGTAGATAAGACTGAGTTTTAAACTGCTATCATTAGAGTGCTGATTTTGTGAAATTCCTCAGAAATTGAGCTTTTATTTTATACTCAAATACATTCAAAATCTATACATACTTACAACTGGTAGTGGTTGCAAAGCTCTTTCATTAACTCAGCTTTGCAATGACAAATGTAAAAACACCTTCTCTTCTTTTGAAATTAAATTAATATTTATGGTAATTATTATAAAATGACTTTACCTTTGAGGACATTGGTCCTCAGGGTTTGCACAGATTTCAACTAAACTCTTTCCTCGGAGAAACTTTAGGAATTATTCTTCATGATTCAATACATTCCTCCTTAGAACTGGTAGCCAAGCCAACATTTTTTTTACACTCTTTTTTCCATTCATATAGTTTTAGTCAAAAAGAATAGATTCTAGGCATGATATATCTTTTACTACTTTATTTCTGTGTGCAGATTATAACAATAACCACTCCCACCTACATGGCACACTAAAGTTTGAGACAATTCAAGAATTCAAGATAATAAACTGGTTTCAGTACAAGTACTTCTACTCTCACAGCTTCCAGGCTCTGCTATATATGATTTGGTCTCACATTTATTACAGAGATATTATCATAACCACATATTTGCTAGAAGATCTGAATTCTAATGACTTTTTAAGCTGACTGCAGGTTTGCAGGTAAAACACCAAGACAGCCCAGTATCAATCTCTGAATGTCATGTTTGTAAGGGATGGATGGAGGCAGTTCCACTTCCGCTGGTTTTAGCCTTAACTGCTCCATAGGTGCAGCCTTTCATTTCCTATAGTTCATGAATAGATACATCCTATGAAACCACATGAAGAGAAGAGGCTGCATTTGAAAAATCATGCGTTTAGCTAGCCGAGGTCATTAAGAAGGTACTACTGTAGCTACAGGGCTACAATGCAACTATTTACATGTAAGTAAAATCTTGGGATTTTAGGTATGATGTTACATATATATTTAGGTATATGAACAAATAGAAGATGGAGGGGTGGCATGGTAATTTAACAGACCAAGGATGCTACTTTATTCTGAAATGGTGAATTCAGACAAAGGCAAACTCAGAACTAAATACTGAAGAATATCTAAGTCCGGCTACCCTTTGTAAGTTCCGACCAAATGCCATCTTCTTTAGGCTATCAACATACAGGACAGGATTTTCTGAATGAATTACTCTATTTCTGTTTTCTTCTGTTTGTGTCCCCATTACAACAGCATGATAACTATTGAAAAAAAAAATTACTGCTGTATTTGGTAGTCTTCAGAAACCAATAGTGGGCAGATGTCCTTAATTCCTTAATTTATACTTCTGGAAGTTGTTACACAGGCAGTATGTATAATGTGTAGCTTTTCCCAGCTCCAGCTCCAGCTCCAGCTCCAGCTCCAGCTCCAGCCCCAGATTTATACAATAGTTAGTGAATGCAGAGCTAAATTTGGAAATGGATTACCACAATCTCACGTGAAGCAGAACTGGAATGATAAAGCTGATTGAAGAGGGCAAACCTTTCCTTAAAAAAATACTTTCTGAATTCTCCTAGATTTCATCCTTAGCATTAACTAAAACAAGATTATATGGCCAAAATCTTTTTGTACTGCTTCACTTTTTGCAGATTAATCCTGGCTGATAATGAAAATTACCATCAAGCTAGCTGCAGGTAAAATAAAGTTTGTATGGCCATCATACTGGCATTTCAGAAGCACAGGATGAGTCTGATACTGTGACATTTAAAAGGCAAGAAATCCCACTTAGTTGCTTTACTTGTACTTTGTGTCAATCATGCTACTTGGCACAGAGCAGAAGTGTTGTCAAGAATACTGTCTACATCCTGAGTGAAAAACAAAACTCCAAAAGTGCATGTGAGGGAGAGAAACTATAGAAATGAGGAAAAAATTCACTTACATTTATCCAAGATGGCTGTCGCTATTACTGTTGAAACTCTGCTATGGGCTGAGGTCACAAGACCCTGTAAGCTAAAATAGAGAAGCTTCAGCTGAGGGTAACTGAAGCTGCAGCACATTAAAATACATTTTAAGGTTATTGGTAATGACTGGAGTTTTAATTTCTTGATCTGTTTTTTCCCAAGGCACAAAAAGTGTCTTCTAATTTTTGACCATTTTTCAAGCCTAGAGGGAAGAGATTTTCAGTATCATCCTCTACCTCACTGTAAGTGTGTGTGTATGTTTTATACCGTACATGATATGAAAAATATGATGGTTTTATTGGTGTGAGTTTGGAGTTGCCACATTATTCACAAATGGGGAAGCCATACATGATTTATGCAGATTCTCCCAAACAAAACAAGAATAGAACCTTTATACAAAAACTCATCACCGCGTATATAGGAATTGTGACTTATATATAAAAAAGCTAGCTTTAAAATCTTCAAAAAGGTATTAAAATGCACCACAGACCTTTTCTTCCTTCTATAAAGGTAATTTTTAAATTATATACCTCTGAGGAAGTCTGCTAACTTTTATATGTTAGAAATACCAAAATAGCTTTAAAATATTTTTGTATGCATATGAATACCGTAGTTTGAAAATCTATTGAATCTTAACCTCCCAGGACTTAAATCAAGTGTGTGATATACTAGGCAGCTAGAATCTACTCTTAACCCATGATATAAGGATCATACTGTTGGCTTCAGTAAGGGGCAAGACACTAAATTTGTGACTAATTTTGGATCAGACATTTTCTCTTCTGGCCCACAAATCACAATGCATTTGGAAGACTGACATGCAAAATTAAAAAAAAAAAAAACGAGAAAATAATATTACTGTTAGTGTTAACAGCAGAAATTTGTAATAATAGAAGGAAAGAGACTAGTAAAGTTCAGTTGAGAAGGGTGCATGATTAACAACCCTGCAGTTTATTATCTGTACTAAGACTGCACATGATAACTGCCTCTGTAAATATACACTTGTGGATGTTCACATATAAAAAGACATATGCAATGCGCAAAAACAAATTTCTAGAGCGCACCTCATAGGCTTTTCTATAACTGAAATCAACAAAAGGAATTCCAAGAACACAAGGAATGCAATGAATCTGAACTACAGAAATCTTAAAACAGCCAAGTAATAACAAAAACACATATATTGTATGTATTTGATTTAAGTGAAAGAATGACAAGTTGCAAAGAAATACAGCAAAGTGTGGAATCTCTGTGCTTTCTGAGCAAACTTTAAAAAAAGCAATTCCCATCACAAAATACAGATGTTTGTTGCATTTCTTGCACAACCATAATGTGACTTCTAATAGATGAGATTGTATAACAGATGAGAACTAAGGAACTACCAAGATACTACAATATTTTTATGTATTCAAAGAAACAGTGTGCACAATTGAAGCTAGCAAATCCACTGAAACACTTAAACATTAGAAACATTGCTAAAAAAATCACTCTAAAAGTCACCATACTCCTAATAAACAAAGCCGTCAAACTCCTCATTGCAAAAATAAGTAAAGAATGCAACATGAATCTAAGAAAAACAACCATCAGGAAAAATAGGCAAAAATTTCCAACAAAACAATGGTTGCTGCGTTTTATGTTTTTTATAGAAAAAGACAGCAAATTTTGTTTGAATTCCCCCAAAGAATGGGAGAAGTGATGGCTAAAGCATTTGTGATAGAAGACTAAATACTTTGTCTTTATCAAGCCCATTTCAGTACTTGGATGAAGTTTCATGTAGCCCATGTAGAACGAGTATTTCCTAGCCTTGATGCTACAGGATAGAAGCCACCACATCACGCAAACACAATCTCTCAACTAGAACTAGTTGTTTGCTTTCACCTAATGTTAAACACCAAAAAAAAAAAAAAAAAAAAAAAAAAAAAAAAAAAAAGGCAAACTGACCAGAATTAATTATTCTCTCCCCCTCAGCAGGGGGACTGCTATAACAGAATTTAGACAATCCTAACTGAGTGTGTTTGACTATGTAGAATGTGGTCTAAAATGGTCAGTTTAAAGAGGTAGAACTCGATTGACAACAAGCCCAGCTCATTTCATAGGCAGTAATTTATTTAAAAGAAATTTAAAAATAAAAATAGAAGTGGTAATGGGGGATATTGCTCTACCAAATGCAAAAAGTCTGCACTACAATCTATACCTGAAATAGGTATCTGAAGTAATCAGAGTAGAAAAATAGGCATTTCAGTGGCACAATTCATTAAATCCTAATTAGATGTCTAAATCAGATTGCATAATTTGTCTCTTAAAGCTGTGTTGACTATGTGTTGACAACAATGTGTTGACTAAAAGTGCCTTGACTATGAATGGTGACAAAAGGCCCTTGAGCCTGGACTATTAAGGTGAAAGGCAGAGACAAGGTGTAACCTTCTATTGTCTGGTGCAATAAAGCCCTCTTCCAAGAGACCAATTATCTAACATTGACTTCTCCTTAGTATGCACCTGAAGTAGTCATTTGTATTTATGTTAAATAGATGTAAAACCAGACTACTCTGTATTGACTTCACACATTCAGACAGCATCACATAGATGCAATACCCTAGAACTATTTCCAGGCAAACAGCAAAAGTAAAAATGTCAGACACTTCAGTTTTCCTTCAGATATGGGAAGGTAACTAATGAAGAACACTGCTGAAATCCTCAATCATTTTGTTCTATCACCAGATGTATGGACATACCTATAATACTTTACAGCCTATCTGAACAAACCCACCAACCAAGCAGCCCTCAAATTTCCCTTCTTTCACTTCAATTTTGAAGAAAAAATCTCTGGTGAAATAAAACTATTGAAAATATTACAATCTACACATGCATGTGCACACAGAGAGAAATCAGACAGAGAATCTTAGGTACAAACATTCATGTTAAAAAAAACTATTGAAAAAAACAGTATGATGTTTCAGGAAGCCAGAAAGGAGGTTGACTATGATGGCAATAGCTATTTAAGCAAAACTTTGGTTTGAATAAAGTTCCGTAAATTTTAAAAGTATGTAAAATCAGAGGTAGGTGAAATTTAAAATAATAAGTAGTAAAAACATGGTTTTATTGTGAAATAGCTTATAATAAAATTTTCCAATACTATGTACCCTTCAGCTTTACAGAGCTCATTAGATTAGATGTGACAGTAGCATAGGCCTCTTTAGAGATACATATGACAAACTAAGGCAGCCAGCAAAGGAACAATCATGATTCTGATAATCAGTTTCAGAACTGAATTGAATTTCCAGAAATTATTTGAATGAAAATTAACTCCCAGCTAGGTGGGGGTTGGAACATTTGGTTTAAATTAATCAGGTGGATAAAAATAAAAGAACTGAAAAAAATAAACTGTATTATTTTGTAAATATTTACAGATTAATTCGAATTTATCAACTAGGAAAATTAATCAGAAAGCAGATTGACAGCACCTCACACAACTCAGTGATCACCATAAATCCAGACAATGTATCAGATTTCATCAGAATAGAGGTCATGTTTTAAATGAAGGTAGAATTTATAATGCATTATTCATCCATCAGAAAATATTACAAGGTGGGATACCTTTTTTATAGTTTATTACCATAGCATATTACAAAATGCATTTGTAAAATAAATGTTTAACTGATGAGTCTATGACAAGTCGTTAGGAAGCATATTATAAGATGCAAATATTGTTAAAATACGTGTGCATGTTTAATGCATGAGTTACAGTCATCAGGCATGGTAAAAATTGTAATAAAATTTAACAAATGATAGTAAGATATTTATAAATGGCATCTAAACATAAAGTGTGCACAGAGAAGTAAATGGTGACAAAATTAATTCTTGAATGAAGGCTCTTTTTTTCCCTTCTCTTTTTACTCAGAACAAATCAAGTTAGGTGATTTTTTTTTTTTTGTTTGGATACTAGTAAGCAATATCTGAAATAAACTCTTCTTGCTAAGTTTCCAAGGCAGACAGAAACTTCAGCCTTCAGAAGATCTGCAGAATAAAATTGCAAACAGATCTCCATTAGCTCAGCACCGATTAGCCTTAACACCTTCAATTTTTTTCTAATGGAGAATTCAAATGCACTGGATAAATCTGAATTATTAGTTTTACAGACAAATTTTTGGAGGAGGCAAACTGTTGTAACTCTGTAATATAACTCTTACTCTACTCACCGGAAAAAACAACTTCAACAGAGCAGGGAAGAAAACCTTACCTTTCAAATTTTGAGCATTTCATAGGTGATACTTAGTGATACTGATTTATATAAGCCTTGTATATGCTATTATAGGTTTTTTATAATTCAATACTGTACAGCAAAACATATATCAGAGAAAAGGTATTTATGGGTTTTGGTATATCTGTAGAATATAAATAAAGTTCTTTACCAGGATATTTCCCAGCTGATTACAGAAACAAAATTTGTCATCTTGAAGGAGAAATTTGTGTATGTTCCATCTCTAAGAGTCAAGCTAAATGGCAAACATGATCATGAAAATAATGTCCTTACTCCCAACATCATTAGGTAATGGTCTAGGAAAACAGGAGAATGGATTGAGTGAGAGACAGAAGGCAACTAGAGGGAGATACCAGTCACGTCCTGCAAGATTTTGTGCAGAGATTTGATGGTACATGAAATCTCTCATCATTACAATACAGAACTTTCATGATTTCACTGTAACTAAATAATGTTATAAATCTCGTTTAAATCTGCCAGGTTTCAGCTGCTGAAGAAGCTGATCTGCAGCTTCTGAAACACAGTCAAAGAGCATTAGCTGGATCTGAGAAGTCTGATTCTGTGATACGAATGTTGACACTGTTCTCTCCTAATTTTTTTTGAAGTTTAACAAGATTGAATGCCTGGAAGTAAGACCTAAATACATTCAAGATAGAAACAAAGCACTAATTTTGACAGAACAAGCAAGGAAAAACCCAAAACTCTGCATGTTTTAAAGCATAAACCTATTAATCCATATATTAAACATCTATTTCAAGCTTTTGAATACAAAGGGTTCTTGAGCCTCACATTGCTGGGAGAATGTAAAAGGGAAGGATCTCAAGTTTTTTATTCTGTCTTATCATCTCACTCTGCCCACCTTTCATAACCCACCTGGAGTGGGCACTCAAAACACAGGCTATTAGGACCTGAGTATCACCTATGCTCATACTCCTCCGGACATAAACAGTATACTTAGAGGCCTGAATTTTGAGCTGATACAAAGATATGCAGAGACAGACCACATTTCAGTTAGAGGACATGGTACATGCATTACCAGATGTAGCTTTACGAGGTTTACTCAAGTGATGACACACATCTGCGCAACATGTCTAAGAAACACTTTTCTCATCTGTGGAACTGTGAAACACTTTCAGTTGTACATGATATATTTCCACACTGAAAGCTTTAGTGAAAGCATTAAAATAAGCCCCCGGATGCAGTCACACTCACTGGAGTGCTGCGATCCCCATGAGAACACAACACATTCAACCCCAGGGTGCTCCTGCTACCTGCATGTCATAGCTGGAATAAACAGCGCAGTAAGTGCCCCTGAACTTCTCCACCCATGAAGGTATTCAGAGAATTTGTGGCTAATCTCTTTTTTCTTTAAAAGCCGTCACATGCAAGGCCCTCCACAAATTGTTTCTTCAGCTTTTCCAAACATAAAGGAATTTGCAAAGCACAAGAGGCTTTGAAGTCAACACTAAGTCATTGCTTCTTGTGCGCATTTCTTGTTTCCTAAAGATGTGACCATTTGGTAAAACGATTGAGCAATCAGTTCGTGGAAAAGAGTGACTGTCTCAACCTTAAATAGAAGGTCAAGAGGACACTGCTCAGAAGTGTGAAAAATGCTGTGTAGGACACTTCCCCATCCTTCCAGAAATAGAGTCACTCCTAGCTTTCTTTTTACACTGCTTCTACTATTTAAATATACTTGTAAAAGTGGACAACTTTCAAATCAGTCCAACAGAGGTAAAAACCCCAAACATAACAGATAACAAAAACAGAACACATAACAAAATTATTAAATGTTCTCAAGTGACATTGGGAAAAGTTGCTGAAAATATGAATATCATAAATAAAATTAGCAATAGGTAGTTTCTTTTTCATATGTTGTTTTTTTTCTTCCAGAAGTTATATGAAAAATATGTAAAAAGTCAATACATACTGCTGCTTTGTTTAATAAAGAAAATGGTCTTACCAGCATCTATAGCTGTTGTGCAATTACAAATGCAAAAAATTATTAATTAGAAACATATAGAAATTTTCCAGTATATTTCTGTAGCTGAGATTGCATCCTCTTTTGTTAAGCAGATATGGCAGAATGATTCACAGAAACAAGGGAGCCAGCAGTCTGCTGATTCATAGAAAAATTTAGTCAACTGGACAAACTGAAGAATATTTTCAGTTCTAAAGGACCATATATAATAACTGGAATTACTACTCAACCTAAACAGCTGACATCAGACAGTGACAGTATGTCCAATTTCAAAATCTAAAATATTTTGTTTCTATTTTTCTACCCAATTTTATCTTCATCTTCTTTGCAATTAATTATTCAGTTAAAAAAAGGCATTTTTCCTTATGATAGGCACGCACATCAAGAAAATACTCACTACTCTAAATTTTAACTGTCTGTAGTTTCATGGTTTCATACTACAGTACACAAGGTGATGAAAGTCCACCTGAAAATGTGCACCATCCACCACAAAGAAAGAAACTGCAGTTGATGCCTAATTCCTGGTCAGCTTGTAGTCTTGTGGTGTTCAGATTCACAGAATGGTACTGGAACTCTTTGATTGTGTACTTAGAAAACAAATTTCTTGCAGTCAGTAAAATAGGAATTTTCTTGAATTTTAAGTAAAAAGTGAAATGGAAACCAAGAATTCTGTTATTTGGAGAATAATCAATATTTTGTAGTGAATTTCCAGACATCCTGTCTTCGCTTGTTAGCACATCTGTATTTACATCTTCTGCTAAATTCTTCATTCTGTTTATAGTTTATGAGTTTCTCACACACTTATTTCTCAACAAACACAATTGTTACAACTTCTAACCCAAGGATCTACAGAAGTGCAAAGGTATGTTCTTTAAAGAGTGTCTACAAGGACAAGAGTTGAGCGTTTAGCTGATTGAAGAGATTAGCATACCTAAATAAATTTTCTTTAAAGAAGAAAGTGTCTCATTTAAAAAGTATGAAATCCTAAAAGGAAAGAAAGTCCAAGGAAAGAAGATGGTTGGAGAAATATCAGTAAGACTTAATCCTTAAGTTTTAGGACAAAGAATATACTGAAACAGATAGGTTATTCATGGCAAACAGAAGGCAAGACTGTGTCCTTTCTAAAAACAGGACAGTGTCAAGGGACTTTGGGATTGGAGTTTTAATCTTTATACTTCATGCCCCTCCCGACTGGACCATAATGGCGTTGCTATGGATCATATCCAACAAATCCTAGCATTCATCTTTTAGAGTCCTGGCCTATCCTATCTGCTATTAATCTGATGAGATTTACACATTCTTTAGACATGAACAGATGTTCTGTGGAGTAGAAATCCAGTTTATGCACAAGCACAGGTGACTGTAGTCACAGTAAGACAGGATACAGCAGATAAAAAGAAAAAAAACAGAATAGATACAGTACTCGGAATGGCTGTGATATGACTACATTGGCAAATAGGACAAACAACAATTTTCTCGGACACCTAGTCCAAGCTTAGAAAGACTGGAGTGAAAGGGGTCTGATACAAAGTCTCATGTTGTCCTATGCTGCACAGCTCAGGTGAAATTCATAATTCAGGTAAAATCCTTCTCATTTCGACAACTAAATGAGGATCACATTTATGGCAGGAATTGTGCAAAGATATCAACGTACTTGCTCCAGGAAGAAGAGACTTAGGGCATAAAAAAATAAGAGCTCTCTATGCATTTATACAGAGACTGCAACTAATACAGTGCTCCAGGAATATGAACAATGGAGAGGCTGTGGTATAATTTGCTCCCAATAAAGTCTAGAGTCATAAAACTGTACAACAGGAAAGGACTGAGAGGCTGAGATTAAAGCAGAAATAGGCACTATAGAAGTAAGTTAAATAGGAAAACCCTCTACAGACAAATCACAAGAATGTGCATACATATACATATATTAAAAAGATAATTCACTTATCTGTACAAAGACAGCTCTACTGTAGTTTGGGTAACTGATTTGGGTAAATAACCTGGTATCATGGTCTTGAGGAATCAAAGCTCCATCAGTTTTTTCAAATGACAAGCTTTTTCTATCTGCTCAAGATTAAGGGAGTAAAGAAATTCCACAAACATTAAATCCAATTTTTTTTTCGTAAACTAAGAAATTATTATTGGCATTATTAATATTAGAATTTCTGCTAATATTTTTTAGAAACAACCTAAATGACACTTGTAATTAGAATATGTTTTATGTAGAAAATAAATTACCCTGGTTTTGAAATAATAGCTCACTGGCAAAAACTATTACATAGAGCAGACTCCCATGCAGACACATACGAACAGATATGAAACTACACTTCCTTGTCGCTTTCTAAGTACAGTTCTGCTTGGAGTTACATAAAGACACAATGTAGGTCTGAAATAGCTGGACGGCATAACAGAAGTGGAGAGAGGGAGAAAAAAAATGCTCCTTCTTCAGGCTACTGAATGATACTTTTAGATTAGAATGAAACATCCCAAATTCCACATAACATAATCAGATCACAGACCAACACAAAATTGGTATTATAATGTGTGATTATACTTACAAAAATCAGTGCAAACAGTTACATCATCAGTGTAAGCAGTTAAATTACTCCTTCATTACGTATCATTTTAACCAATACCATCTTTCTTCTACCACTATGCCATTTGCATACTTGCTATTTCACTTTTCTTTGAAATGCCTCAAAGTCATCTCTAATCTTTACAAGGCTAAATAAGTTTCCTGGCTATCTTTAAATTTTGAAACATGCAATATCCTTCATCCAACTTTCCAGCTCATTAATAAATATATTAAACAATGGTATTTGATGTACAGGTCAGGAGGAGACAGAAAGGTTAACCTTTTGCCATGCTGAAAATTGGCAGTATACTCCAATATACTCATACTCTATCTTCTGTCTCTTGTTTCTAACTTATGATGGAACCTTAACTTTCACCTAGAACTATTCAGTTTTCTTAATAATCACTCATGAAGGACTGTGTGGAGTGTGTCAAAGGCTTTTTGAATGTCCTTTGAATCCTCTCTTTTGGTCTCACCTTAAAAAAAAACCATTATTTTTGAGACATTTACAAATATTTATTGTAGACTGAAAATACTGGAGTCTTATTAGATGCAACAAAGATGTGTGTGCTCTGCAATTTCAGTAAACTGAGGCTACAGAAGAAAAGCATGATTTGTCCCCTGAAAGGGCAGACTACCAAAACCAGCTGAATCAGTAATGCAGAAAAATGAATTATAAGGCCATATTTTTTTTTGTTGGAATGAAGAACTTCAATGCTCATGGTAAATCACACAGGTGATGGAAGACCTGGAAGCAGTGGCAGCAGCAGTAACATGGGAATCACTGCAAGTGCACAAAGGCTCCCATGATGCTGACCAGGACCGTGCTGTCAGCATTGCACAGGCACTGAGGGAGATGATAGTCTTATGCAAGACAAGAGATGACAGTGACAGACTGATAGGAAATACCTGTCATGATAGCAGGCAATATATGCGTCTAAGCTCTCTATACATAGACTGGAGAAGTCTGAATGACTGACTTGGAGGAGGATAATGAGGTACTTCACAGTCATTACAGGCAGCACAGGAGAAAGTACAATAGGGCTTATCTGAAAATCAAAAAGTAGAAAATTAATGGCACTTTTTTTTTCTACTTTATGAAGAATAATGGGTATCGTGAAGTCAGACGGTGAAAGACTATAAAACTGAAAACAAACTGCCTGTATTTGATGCCTTGAAGGGGAACTGGGGAAGGACGCAGAGAGAGGTGTTAGGAAAATAATCTTTACAGAACACTGGGAGCAATGAGACACGATGACATTTGTCATGTGCTAAAAAGAGGCCAGTAGTGGTATCTGAAATGTGGAGAACCTGCATGAGAGTTTCAGCTCAGTGCAAAGCCTAAGAAGGTGTACCTTAGTATGGATGAGAGGAATAGGAAAGATACCCAAATTCCAGATATTTATGTTTCAAGCTTAAGACAACTAAGATGCTGAGAGAGTTGACAGTGATGAAGAAAAAATATTAAATTGGAAAGATTATTCCTGTTGGTCCTGAAGTTAATGTCTAAACATACATAGGCTGGTATGAGGAAGATGGGATGAGTTGTATCTGCATAGACTTTGGGTTTTTCAGTTGGTTGTGTGTGTGTGTAGGTTTGGTTTCTGGGGGTGGTTTTTGGTTTTGGTTGGTTGGTTTGGCGTTTGTTTTTTGTGGGTTTTTTTGGTGGTTTGTTTTCTGTTTGTTTGTTTGTTTTGGGTTGTTGTTTTTGTTTGGTTTGGGGTTTTTTTGTTTAGTGTATTTATAGAGTAAATGGTATCTGGAGTGCAAATCACAAAAATGATGATTAGAGTTCTCATTTATATCAGCTATAATAATACTTCTCTGATGAAAATGGCAAATAAACATTTGGAAGGATAAAAATAAAACTAGGAAAGTGTAAGATGGAACTGGGAGAAGAGAAACTCCTTGAAATTACTGAGAATAGCACACCTACTGAGCTCACACACTGGCTAAGGGATGAAGAAGTTAATGTCTGAGCAAAAGAAGTCAATAAAAGGAAGGAGCAGCTTCAACTATGAAATTTTTAACAAGTTTTTCTGCTTTTATCATGAAATAAACTTTATTTTTTCATACTGCTTTTTGTGGCAATTCCCTTATCACAGCAGAAATAATTTAATTTTCTTAAAAATAAAGTCCAGCATAAGGGTACAGTTGACAAAATCTGTTGCTCTTTATTAGTGGCACTGCCAGCTCAGCCAAAAAACTGAGTGATAAAAAGTGATAGAACCTGCCATATCCAAGAGTCTGTCCTTGGACACTTGCTGTGAAAAGTCACTTTCATTTGCAATGGGTGAACAAGTTATGCATAAAAGAAGACAGACTTTTTTCTTGTTGACTCCTCAGTATGAAGTGTTAGTTTCTCAGCAGACAACAGAAGTAAGTTGCCAGCGATCCTTGAAGCTAAAAGCTCCCATTTGCAAGTACAGAACAGAGCTGTTTTACCAGCACCATCTGAGAGAAATACTATTCAAATGTCCCCAGAACAGTTACTGATGTATGGTGTTTGAATTATGGAGCTGGCAAGGTATTTGATGCAACCTAACAACTCTCACTTTTGTGTAAACGCGTATTTAAATACCTATCAAACAGATTCTTAGTGTTCTGCTTAGTGGTCAAGAAATACAGCAACTGTTAAGAACAGGAACTGAATTACTCTCCTTTTTTGGAGAGTAAAGGGCAATGCGTGTTTATTGCTTTGCCAATGATGTGATGATATTTAAAATATACACAACTGCTCTAAGACATCACCCAGCTTTATTTGCTCATTATTTCCTAGTGCTACATCAAAGCTATTCTAATGCAGCTGAAACGAAATGTGGGAACACTACGAACACAAATTCTGTCATGTTTTTTAGGCTTTTTTTTTTCTTTTCTGTGACTGCTATATTGTACTCAGAAACAGTAAGAATTGGCCAATAATGGTGGAAATAGGTCCCAACAAACAAAAACTGCCCAACAAGTAACTCAAGACTCAATCAAGCCCATGGTAAAGTTTATGACTGTGTTAAGAATAAACAAGAGTTAATGAAAAATGCATTGCAGAAAATGTGGTTAATTTCAGAGTAAATGGTAAATGAAAACTCAAATGGCTCTAAAGCATGCCAAAAATGAGCAAAAGCCTAGTGACCGAAACAAAGGATCAACATAAATCCATAAACGCTTACTTCTATGTTTCCTAAATGTGGAAAGCAGTATCATTTAGGGGACTTAAAATGTGTCTTGCAGATGTTGAAGAATCTGTGATTCATGAAATAACTAAGGAAAAAACTAAATCCCATATAGATTAGTCTGTAGACCTTTTTTTCCTGATTAATACTTTTTTTGTTTAATCTTACTACTTATCTCACTACTTCAGCATTATGTTTTGAACCTAAATGATAAGACCCTTGATATTTTATTGTAACAATCACTGCTTATTTTGTAATTAAAACATTTTGATGTTTTAGCTGGCATTCTAAGCCACCTCTTAGATAACAACTTATTGTTTCCAACCTACATTTTTCTAAAATCGCCTTGCTTTCTTAACTCTTTGGGGAACCCTTCCAAAACAATAAAGGGAGAGAGCAGGTAAACTCCCATCAAAGTTCACAAGAGCCATGTGGCTCAACACATTCTTCTCTGTGTACTGTCTTAGCTATCAGCCTATCAGCTGTTCAGCAATATGGTTTCAAGTCAACACAAAACTGAATATTAACTGAGCAAAGGCTACACATTATTACATTCAGTAAGTTTAAACCACATATAAGCAACTGATTTATCTTATATTAAAACAAAGAAAAAAAAAAATTGAGTTTCATCCAGAAAAGCTATGGAAATTAACAGCAGATGAAATTTATTATTCATTAAAACCATCATTATATTGAAATTTCTTCATTTTTTTGGAAATATTAAACTTATGAATATTTTAAACTTTAGAACAGCCAAGTCTCATTTGCTCTTTTCATGATATATTGGACATTTGTGTTTTATTAATTCACATTATGTGATTGACAACACTAAGTCATGTTTGTACCACATGAGGATGCAGACAGGCTTAGAGGCTTACAAGTGTATATGTGGATTCCTGTTTACAGCTGATATTGTAAGTTGAAGAAAAAAAATTTAATTTCTATGAGAAAAGGCAGCAGGTGTCTGATATCAGATATCTCCCTTCAGGTATTCTATATAGAATATAGAACTCTATATATTCTTCAGGTATTCTACAGAGATCTCCTATCAACAACATACCAAATGCTCGTCCTTAATCAGCTTCCATTAATTCATTTGTTGGTTTCCACAAAAATCAAAAAGAAGGAAAAAAACCCAAACTAATGCACCAGATATTCAGCCATAGATCATAATTTGAAAAGAAGAAAAAAAATTATTAAGTAACTAGTAAACCTAGCTAAATTTAGCAAAAGATATTTTTAGGTAAGGTTCTAATAATCAAAATAATGTAGCTGCATACAAAAGACCAAAACATGAAAAAAATGTTCATACTGGATACAAAAATAATCTTCAGATGCTATAAATGGATAAAACCCACTGCTTGCTTGACATAAATTACATTGCTGACAATAAAGTGCATTTGAGAGAAAAGAAATCACTTTGCCATCAAGTGATGATTTTTATTTGCAGCAGGAGGGAGAATGCCTCTGGAAAAGCACTCAATTGAATTTTTTGTTGTTGCAGTCTATGCTTGAGCTGGCTGTTCAGGGAAACTGTTCTCAAATATTGTACTGACACAAAATGAAATGCTGACAAAAACTTGAGCACAGTGTGATATTCCTTACCTTAGATATATTGTGAGCTAACACAGAGGTGACATTTGAAGTAATGGATTATGTTGTTCCTGGGCTTAAAAAGGCAGAATTAGAGAAAATCTGTGCTGATTTTGTCCACCAAATGGTTTTCTTGAGGGTCTTGTGCAAAAGTATTACCGAAGTTTGCAGGACAAGAACACACGTATGAAGATTTTAAAAGTATCTCTCCTCCTGTTGCAGACTTCAAAGAAGACAATCTGCCCTCAAAAGGACTCAAAAAGCAGTGCTAGTTTATCGGGGGAAAAGGCACGAGGAGCTGTATATGAAGAATGTATTCTAGAATCTCAGAAACCTCACTTACTTAGTGATTTTTAAAAACTTCCTTTTATGTACATATAAATGGTACTTCCTGAATTACAGCTTCATTTTGCTTTGTAACACAGACATTTAAGGGAGTTTGTGTACATTTTCAATACATTTTCTGCAGTCCGAAATGAGAATTCTCCTTTTTTTTAATGGAATTTCCCCAATGAAGCTGCTTGTAATGTTAAATAAAAATATTCACAAGACAAGCATCTCTAGGCAAACCTTCTACCAAATAATAATAATAAAAAAAATTTCATGTTTTAAATGCTATCTTTAACCTCAGAGACATTCTTCACATGAACATCCACATTTTCTATTAAATTGCTACTTTTAGACAGTACTCTGTGTAGTATGATCCTCTTAATCCACAATTCAGGACTGATAATCATTCTTTCCTTTGTACATTTCTAGGGATCTGTTGAAATGCTTGACTGCCTAAACACAGTAATTTCCTTTATGCAGTTGTAAATTAAATTTTGTAGAAGTGGAGAGTGATTTAAAAAAAATAAATTTCCTTCTAAGAAACTTAATACAGCAAAGAAAATTCAAGAGGTAGAGACATTCGTAGCTCTGCAGTTACACACGGAGACAGAAGAAAACAAGAAGTGACAATTTTACAATTGCATTATATGTACTTTCCTCACTCAAGCTGACATATAAACCAAGATATTTTACATAAACACAGAGCTGATGTTGTTTTTATCTTGGTATACTTCTTTCTCATCTTTTGGATATACCAATAAAGAACTTTGACTGATTTATAAATATTTCTCCCTGCTTATCGGTCCCTTTCCTCAGAAAAACACAATTTGTTTACTTTATATTCTGTCAGTTCAGATGGTGCCAAAGTGACTAAGTCCAGTAAAATAAATAATACATTCCCTGGAAAAATCCCATGACCAAAAAAATAAAATTGAATAAAAGAAGCTGTAAGAATTAAAACCAAACCAAACCAACCAAACAAAACCAAAACAAACCCAAACAAAAAAAAACCCCAAAACAACAACAACAAAACAAAACAAAAAAACCCAAACCAAACCAAAAAAAAAACCAAAAACCAAACCCCCCAAATTCCCAAACCAACTGGTGACCTTACTATTAGGTTCATTAGTGAGCACTGAAAAGATAAAAAGATCACAATTCTAAGCAAAAACTTAAAGAATGTAGCAACTATAATTAAAAGCAATATTATACAATGTAATTGAAGTGTATATGTAGAAAATTTGGTTATAAAAGTACCTCTTTATCACTTAATAATTTACTCATCGAAGTCCTTACCCTACCAAATATTTTTACAGACAGGGAACACCAAACTAATAGCAGTCCATCAAAGATGCTGCAAATAATGATTTGGATTCTCTGACAAGTTGTGCAGATAAAAGTTCTGCTTTAGATGTTTTTTCATGCAGATTTTGGAAATGAGTATATAAAATTTCATTCCTAGTTTGATCTGTGCTTCACATGTTTGTGTGGATGTTTATAAGGAGGTCCAGCCACTAGATATGCCAAGACTCTGAAGTTCTAAACCAAAACCAAACACAGGTCATTGCTTATTCACCACGTAGACTTTGTCTTTATTACCTGGTTATTCCTGATAGAGCTGAACAAGATCATTCAAAGAGATGGCAGTGATACAACCAAGGGCTGTAATTTGAGCTGCAGTTTCTCTCCAATACAAATGAAACTAGTCCCTACTTCACATCCCATTACACAGAGATAGTGGTTGAAGTCAGGCTAATGACTTACACTGATGGCACGTTTTCACGTAGTTTTCTTGAAACATGAATGCAGGACCGAAAACTCGTTATTCTTTTATTTCTAAAATTTTTTTTTGTAATCTGAACTCTCCCTTACAGGTCCTAGAAAACAGAGTTGTTTAATTTCTGCATTTTCAAATGCACCTTGACAGTTAAAGAGCATATCATATTAAAAAAAAATACATATATTTAGACAGGAAAAAAAAAAGATAAATGGATCTATCATATAATTCCACATTTTTCTAGCAGCAATATATAAACCACAAGTTAGCTAAACGAATACTGAGTTCATTTATTTTCACATGAAAACTTCATTCAATTGTCAAACTGACCAACTTCAGAGTTCTGTCCTGCCATTGGATTCCTTTCAACTTACTATAGATCCTGAAGGATCATCAATTTGGAAAACTAATATGGGAAAGTACCAATGTTTGAAGAGCCTCTTTTCTACTTCACTATAAAATAATAAAAAAAACCCCAAATTTAAAAAGGTCAGCTATTATTTTCATTTGAACAGCAGTGCTAAATGTCAAAGTGGTTGGTATTAAGTAAGCTTGTAAAGTGACTATTTAAAGCAGCCATGTATGTGCCAATATAAGCACTTGAGATAGATAAGCTGAAAGAACAGAGAAGAAAGTACTTGATTTAGTACAAAGACTTCTGAAAAACCCCTCCTTCAAGGATTCACTTATAATTCCACAGATACAATAATTAAATGTACTCCATGTGAAGTTAATCTGGCACTGATATACGCTTGTACAAGGTGGTTTTGCACTCGAGTATTGTGCAAAAAACAATTATTTACACTTATATCATCTTCATGCATGAAGTAATGGCATTTCCATTTTACAGATGGGAAAACTGAATCACAGAATGGCTTGCTCAAAAATATTTCTCATTTCAGCAGCATTGGACAACAAAATTCAGAAAAGAAATCCACTTGGTGAGTATGTGGCTCTGTGAGTGCTGAGCTGTTCAATTTTAGACAAGCAAAGTGAAAAAAGGTGACAAACCTTAACTGTTAGAATATTCCAGGACATATGTAGCTCTTTTTTACACCAGTAATGGGAATATTCATATATTAAAAATTAAGAATATCTCAAGAGCTTGTTAAATCAGCACTACATGGATGTTGTAAGAGATTCGAGTTCTGGGCATCCAGCACAGCTTGCCAATACAAAACTGGAACACAGAACTCAGATTTACTTCATGTAACTACAGTCTGGAAACTGTCAGCCCAACCACTAGTATCACAAATTCATGGAGAGAAAAAAAATATTGTTTCCTTTTTTTTCTTCTTTTAAATATATGCTATGCTATACATCCAAAAAATTCTGTTCTGTGGGTAAACAGACACGAATTTCAGTGCCTCAAGTAAAAACAATAAGCACCTTTAACTTCACTGAAACCTAAAGGAGCTGAAGGCTCTCATCTCCATGATAGATCGTGCCCTTTAGAAGTATGTGAAGCAGCATGGTGTAAAAGAAAATTGGAAAGCAAAGCAAGCCATAAGAAATTCTGAGCACATTTACAAAGGGCAAGTACCTGTATTCTGGTCCCATTTGTGTATTATTCTTTCCATGAGTACAATATAACTTTACTGGTTTCTGCAATATTTGTAGCCAAAATAAAATGGTTATATCCAGATTGCTACAACACCTGCATGGTATGGATGAAGATCGGAGACCACTAGCCTGAGATTAAGCACCTCATGTGGTCTGGACCTTTCCTAGGTTTGGGTGTGAACATAACAGAGAGGATAGGAAGATGATAAAAATATTTTGTGACCTCAACATACTTAAACAAAAATAATCTGCTCTAACTGGAATTTCATATCAGAAATCAGCAAACAGATTTCCATCTATATTATTTTGTCAACAGCATGGTGGTATCCTTGCTAACCTTATATGGCACCAGTGAATAATTAGATACACAGGGGTGTGACTCCAATTGAAGGTGTTGGCATTGTAGCACTCTGTGAAAATATTAACTATGAGGTTAACTCCAATTTTCTCTTCTTTAATTAAATGCACATGGTACTAATGAGGTAACCTACTGTTCCTTGATAGCACTAATTAGCTAAGAGGAGAGCACACTCTCACACTGCAATTTAAACCTAAAAATAAGGTTGAAATATGCTAATTGCAGGCAATTTAAAACAGTACAAGTTGTAGAACTAGTCATAATAAGGAAAACTGACTGCTTTACAGCTCTGCAGCTGTAACTTTGGTTAAAATCAAAACAGCCCACATAATTTTAGGACGATTTGGCAAAATATCCACCAGCCTCCTCAAAAACTGTTATTTAATTCAGAGTATACAATATAAATGAAAAAAATAAAAATAAAAAAACCCTATCATCCTACTTAACAAGAAAAAGATAAATAATGCCTGATAAATATGAACAAAATCTGATGAAGCCTACAAAGAAAAAGGTCCTTTTTTTAAGCCTAATTTGTAGCCATTAATTTTCCTAAACACTTCTCAGTTTCATCTGGAGAGGTGCTGACCAGCTGCAGTTTACACTGATGTTGATGGAGTCCTGGGTACTCAACTTAACTAAAAGTCTGGCCCTAAAATTAGACTCCTGAATGGGGGAAAGAAAAGGAATAAGGGAACACGTTTTGTCAAGAGAAAGTAAAATTTAAAGAACAAATCTGTGATCCTGTGTACAACTTTGAAGTGCGTATTCTTCATGAGGTAACAATGGTTCAGCTTAGTCAGTGAGTTGTAGACAAAGTTGCATAGCACATTAATTTGTAATAGCATTTTCAAATTTCTTGCTTTAAAGCTTCAGTTGTTGAGTAAAGAGAAGATGGACAATCAGTCTTTTGCTATACAAACTGTTTTGCTGACTAATGCATGGAGGAACAGTGGCCTGAGCTTTGGCAAAGATAGATAGGCTGTTTTTTTCTCTTAGTATTTTTTTCTCCTGTATGGAAAAAGAGTAGCAACGCAAAGAAGATAAAAGGATCACAAGACAGTGATCATTTAATAAGACAGAAATTGGAGATCTTAACTGAATATAGGCGCAGGAAAATCTTGACCTGAATGAAAATAGCATCTCTCACACAATCAAAATGTTTCATCTTATTTTCTGAGCTTCTAAAGAAAATAAACACTAGAGAAAGTGATAATACATCTCTTGTCATTCTAGAAAGAAATAAAATCATATGTATTTATAGATATGAATGCATGCTGCACTTCTTATAATCAGCAGACTTCCATAAAGCATAATGAATTATCAATAAAAAGTATATGTTATCTGACTTTACATTACATCTTTTGTTTTAATTTTAAGCAATTATATATGCCTACAGTTCATTTTTCAGGTGTTCAAAATTTAATTCTCCTTTAGGATTGTTAGATCAATGCTGTGGTGGGGTCTAGCTCCCTAGTCAATGAAGCTATGCTACAAGAAGGTCCATGAAATGCCCATTTCACATTTCCTGAGGCATTATTACAACTGGTAGATTTTCATCAAGGACCACAGCTATCATATGCTACAAGAAAAATGCAAGAGTAATCAAAAGTGTTACTAATGTCTCTCTTGCTAGGTGATTCTTAACAACATCAGAGAATCTGTTCAGTAGTATTTATAGGTTACATGAGTGGATGGACTATTTTCAACTGCAAAGGAGAGTAAAAGACCTAAAAGGGCCCTCATCAGTCTTAGCTGGACATCAGATTCATCCTGATTCCAAGTCAGTGACTGATTTAATTCTGCACATGTGAACAAGACTAATTAAATAATAGAGATGTTGAAGCAACTACCAGTATCTGTGCACCTCAATTTATGCCGTCTCTTGTCAATGTCAATCTCAAAAAGCAAAATGTCATCCCCTCCTGAAACCAAAATATCTCTCCAAGAGAAAACAATCACCATGACTGCGCACGTAAACAGCAATGGTCCTGATTTAGGCAACTACAACGATATAAATGGGATGCAAATATGCTCTGGTCCAGTCCTACTTACATGATTTGCTGTGTGGCCAAGGAAATTGCTGATATTCCACATACAAGAAGTGTTAAAAAGATATTAGTGATGAGTGTCACTGGAAGGTACTTTTTCATCTTTTAATTTGCTATTATTTGCTCATGTTTTTGGGCTTTTTTTTCCTAACCTCAAAAGAATTCCCATAGAACTCCGTGAGAACTTTAATAGAGCCAAGATGGCTTGGGCCAGGTTCCTACTGTTTTAAAGCAGTCTCTACAAGGGTGACAGAATCACACAGTTCTCCAATATACACAGTTTTTGTGCAGCAATGTCCAAGTTGCATCCTTATTTCTGAGATAGAAGCATAACTATGGTGAGTTCTAAGTGATACTGGAAGGTACCCATATTGCATAGCATGAATGACATTTCCGCATGCAAACATCTCCAACAACAAGCAGTCAAGTGGAAGTAAAAACTTTTCTAAATGCAAAGATAATTAGCCCCACAATAACATCCTACTGAAATGATGCATATAATTCAAAACGATTAGAAAAGGAGGCTGCTGTTTTATCTGGTTGACACTTGTACTGTAAAGTGATACAGCCAATCTAACCCTAAAGAAAAGCTTTACCATCTTCAGCAAACATAATGAAGTTCCTGTGAATCTTTTCTTTCTTAAATAGTTTGTATTTCATTAAGATCATTCTAAAAAGTGAATGAAAGATTTCATAGAAAGCTAGCAGGCTATGAAGCAAACAGTTACCAGTTAAGCACCATGGAAATTAATGCTATTTAAAATAATTTGCTAAAGGATGAAGCCACCTCTTAAACATAAAGTTATTCTCCTTTCTTGAGGGATGCTTTAGAGAAACATACCTCTCATGAATTGTTTTCTTTAAACCTATTGCACATACCTTTTAGGTTGTTCTCACAAGTCACCAGTTGAGCTTTGATGATAATAAATAGTAAGAAATTTGATGCCATTGGGTTCTGCACTGAACCCAATAACTATAGTTTTTACTTTTTTGCTGAAACATATCCAGAAATCAAAACTGAATTTTCTTTTCGTTCTTGCAAATAAATAGGAAAGCCCACCTAAGCCAGGGCCATAGGAATCAGAAAAGCAGGAAGACCTAGTTCTAGTCTCGTTTGCCCAATAGTCAGCTGTTGGCAGCCAGTGCCCTCAGCCTCTGCTTCCTGAGAAGTATGGCTTTTCTCAACTGTTTGGCCCAGATTCCCAGCCCAAAGCATCCCACACAGTACATAAACCTCAGTTTCAAATATGCAACCTACCTCATTGACAGCATATATAAAATTGTCTTGTATATGCAGACAAACCCAAGTTCCTAGTGTTTTCTTTTAACAGAATATAAATTACTGTTAATCAACATAATATGCAACAGATACAAGGAAGAAAATACATTAACACATAGATTCATAGTGCTCTTTGATTTTTATACTGGGTAACTTTTGTTAACTAGGCCCGTACAAGAAAATTTAAAGTTCCCATCGTTTCTTAATTTTGGACATCCTTTGATACCAAATCTCTCTGATGTAAAAATAACACAAAACTTAGCTGATCATTTCTACATCTATGCATACTAGCAACATGAGGTAAATAATGTTTAAAATATATATTTAATTCAGAGACCCAGTTTATGATTGTTTAAATAGAGTTAGTCTTGCAAAATAAAATCCTTTTTAAACACACTTTCTCTCCAATGTATACTTTTTAAAGATTTAAAGTGAATGAGGCATAAAGTCTCTCAAGGTTTGTGAATATATAGTAAATGGTGGAAGGAGATAAAAAGTTGTCCTACTAAAGGCTTATGTGAAGTCAAAAGAAAAAGAAAAAAAAAGAAATATTAGTTCATTAGTTCTTTGAGTTAGATTTTAAACCTGCACCATGGATATATTTTTTTAAAGAAGACAAAGCAGATTACAATATGTTTATACAATATATATAAAATAAATTGCTATACAAGAAAATGTCACATTTTAGAAATGTTTCACCATATGCTGGAAATTTCTCCTTTACAAGCTCATTATCCAATAGTAGCTCTCAAGAATAAAGCTCATTTACATGTAAAATAAGAGTATGATCTACTCTTTAAAGGCACAGTGATAAACACACCAATTTGACAATTACATTAATGTGAATATTTGCATAGTCTCCCGTCTACACCTGTTCTTAATTTGAAGCAGCTGCAGAACAAATCACACCACATAATCTGAATATGCCACTGAGTCACATAAACACACCAACACTTCTCATCAAGTTTTTTTTTTCCCCCCTCTGTTTGTATGTTTGTTTTGAATTTACATGAACCCATAGAACAAAGATTTTTGGTTGGACTATTTCTATTCATCAACGATAACATTGAGGGTAAATTGCCTTTTTTTGTTTTTTTGGTTTGTTTTTTTTACTCTGTTTCCTATAACAATGAGCATCTAATTTCCATGACTAGATGAACAGCACATAGATATTCAATATTTTACAGCTTATTGTACTAGATACACCTCCTGTGAAATCTGTTAAAAACATATGCATTCACCACCCAGCACAATAAAAGTGTACCAATGAAATCCTTATGCTCTTAGCAAAATAGGACTGAATGGTCACCACTTCACTTTCTTGCTAAATCGGTGCTTTCCACTATTTAGAAAACTCTGTGTTTTGCACCAGCAGCATAAAAGGAACAACAAAACCACAGTTGACTGATAATTCAAAATGACAGTTCACACTAACGACACATTCTTCCTACATGTATGCTGCTCCTTTTTGATATACAAACAAGAAATAATTGAGTAATTTAAGACATTGACTCTATTCCTATGCATTCTGACTGTCATTAGACCCCATTCTGTAATGTTAAACTCATTCAAACTGAAAGAAAGATGAGGGAAAGGCAGCACGTGGGAAATAACTGAATACATCACACATGCCCGATACAGCAATGATCCTGAAAGATAATTCCAAATGCAAAATGCTCAATATTAATACTAATGCTAAATTATTTTTCAGTGAATAATCAGCAGCACAGACAAACAACCCATGTTCTTTTTTCCACTTTCTCAGGAAAGATAAATCATTACAGGGCCTGTGTTGCTAATGAGGGTGTTGCCTACAACCTCTAAACTGATGGTTTTACTAAAAGTAGATGAGACTCTTCCATGTTTCAGAACAAGTATTTAGAATTGGGTATCCTTTTGGCCTGGGATCCATCATCAAATACTGTGGTACATCTGGAATCCTTAGCACCAAAATAAATATAAACTGGAGGGCCAGGTTTGAACAATCTCAGCCATTCTGACACTGAAATATCACCCAGTTGCAGGAGTTTTGTAACACAGAAAACCAGCTCCTCTGGTGGCTATCAAAAACTGTAAAAAAATTTATGATAAAGTTATATTGTAATAGAGATAACATTGTTATGATGATTCTTTCAGTGCGGGACAGAGCATGGCATATGCCTGAAGCTGCCTCATCAAGGAAGTTGACAATGCTTTTCCAGTTCTAGACTAACAGAACAAACATGTGGGGATCTTAACTGTCAGCAATCGGGAACTGCAGCAGAGACAAATGACAACCAGTCTGCACAACATGTAGGACCACTGTAAGCTGTCATCAGAAATGAAAACAGACAAAGAATTAACCAAATTATTTTGAGAATTTTCAACATTAAAAATATGTACATTTAATTTAATAGTAAACTATAATTTAGCTGTAAACTAAATAAAAAGGAAAAAATATTTTGTAGAAGAGAGACATTTCTACAATGTTAAGAAGGCCATGCTGCATAACTCGTGAGAATCATTTATTTTGATACAGATGTCTGGTACTTTCTAGGTGACTTAGTAGGACTCCGGACTAGGAAATTTCTTCCTATTCCTTTTTTCCACTAAATATTTAGCCTCTCCAGGCTAGAAAGAAATAAAACAAATTCCGTATTTTACTGTTATTTTATAGGTTGACTGGATGAGATACTGCATCAGCCTTTGCTGAGCATGGTTTTAACCACACTAAGAAACATCCCCGAAGTTGAGTCAAATGACTCAGAAACTGTCTGTGCTGATGTAGCAGAAGAAAATGCAAGCATTAACTGTTTGCTGTAGTCCTACCAAACCAGACAGACATGTCAACTAATATTTATATCTCGAGACACCATATGTGTCACACAAAAACTTACAAAAGAAAATAAGAAAGATCAAAGTTAAACAGCTTGTGCACATTAAACCAATGTTTGTACATCCGTAATACCAGGGTTGGGAAGAAATGCACCAACGGATGTTAAACATTACTAGAAATCAGGATTCTGCTAAAGAACAAATAATAAAGCAAAAAATCTCATCAAATGTATTTCAAAATAATTCTACCAATGTAATAAAATGTAGAAGCTGGATAACATGCCCAATATATTGCAAATCTTTTAATGTTAGATCAAAAAAATGATATGTACATCAAATGACGCAACATGATACCTACATCAATTTGTTCATACATCCTCATTTCAAATGCAAAGCTGTGCTGTCATTTTAAAACTCAGAAAATTCTTGGAAGCAATCGCTGTGGAGTTTGGTACACACACTTTTGTATGAGGGGTACAAAAGCAGCCACTCTTCCTGATGAGGTCTTCAGTTCCCTTCATATTTTTTCACAATGATAAACACTCTTATCAAAGGAAGCGTGGGATGGATGACTACACTAGGGAGAGTTGATCAGCAGAAAAACTAGCACAATCTTTTATCTAAAATTAGCCTCAATGTAAGAGATGTAAATCATAAATTGCCTCCTAGGAGTAAGATCATACCCTAATCTTTCATATATGTCTTAAGCTTAAGGTGAACCATTTTATCATAACCATATCAAGTACTTTTGCCTCTCTTGGATCTTTCAGAGAGTACAAACACAGACATTGGTCTTAGGAAAAAGGAAACACAAAATATTTTTTAATTACCACCATCTCCTAGTACAATTTCATTGCTGTTTTTGTCAGAGCCAGAAGAAAATCAGAGGGGACACAATTGCTCTCAGTGACACCAAATATATGGAAGATTTACACTGAACAATTAGCTTTTAAATGTATATCTGATATTTTAATTAGGAAAACAGTATACCCAGAAACATACGAAGTCTCTGAAATACAACAAAAAAGCCTCAATTGCATATTGAAATAAATATTCTCTCAAGATAAGTCTGTGTTCTGCCACTAAGTTATTCTTTGTCACATTCTTTTAGTACTTACTTAACTTTCTACAAAATTGAAATTTAGCTTATTCCAGAACAGGATAGTCAATAACAGAATTTCATTTTGCCTATTTTCATCACAGCATTTTATATGAGATTGTATGTGGACTGTAGCCCATAAAGAAGTTAAAATTAGGTTTATAACTTACCTTGATACTGTTTCATGGTTGTTTTCACCAACTGAATGGTAGATGATATACTGACACAAGAATGGAACCCACCTTAAGAATTGTGTTGTAGAGGCTTTTTTAAATGTTTCCCTCACTTCTATGGAATGCAGGCACCCTTTCTCTCCTTTTTATTGACTATGGTTTATTTGAATGGGAACTGAAGACATAGAATGGAAAATCGCTTTTCCTTATGGTAGGAGAGACACTGAATTCTTGCATGTAGGACCGGGAATCTGGAGGTCTGGGCTCCACTGCCTGCATTGTCAGAGCTGTAACATAGATACAAACCCATGGAAGTGCCATGGAACTTCCAACGGGGCTGAGGTACTGCCTTTCTCTTTTTGAAGGCCCCTTTTTAATCACTTTCAGAGCGTGACACACAATGAGCATCTGATTCACTCTGTGGTGTTAGAAAATGACTGTGTAGCTTGAAATCATTTGAGGGCCCAACTATTTTCCTTGAGCTTAATCATATTAATCCAATCTTTTCACCACCATGGAAAGTAATTATGGCTAGTAAAATGCATACTGCATCATCCTGATGTCAGCATTGTGTCACAAGGAGAATTGTTCCTTAAGAGGTTGAACTGGGAAAGCTTAGATATTTTTAGGGGCTTCCATCTTCAAAGCAAGACTAAAAGCAGTTGAGAGAAGTCCAACAGACTATGATTTGTGAAATGTGAAGTTTGCTGTTGAAACCAGACTGCTCTTGGAGGGAAGTCAAGTTCACTTGAATGGTCAAAAACACATCATCAGAAGAAAAACATATTGGCTTCTGGATATTGCTTGAAAAGACAGAATAATGGCAAACTGAATTACATGAAATTATCGTTTAGCCTACTGGGCAGTTTTTAACAGTGGTCAATACTCAGTGCTGAAAGAGAACAAGCCCAGTGGCAGATAAATATTGAGATGTGTTCCCGAGCTTGGATACATGTTGCTTGAAAACCTACATCATTCTTTCAGCTTAATTTCATGTCTTTTACTCCACAAACTGCAAGAGAACAATTAGATCCTGTGGACCCTCAGAAGAACTACAAGAGCTGGAGGGATGATAAAAGAACAGAGAGATATTTGGCTCTGTATGGATCATATCTCTTTCTCCTTTACCAAGGATTATTCAAAACTTGAGCCAATGGATTTTGGTATTCCCTTAAAAGTGTGAATAATATAAACCTATTCCTTGTGCTCACACAGTTGGGCATGAAATACAGTCAGAGATGTACAAGTATAAACTAGCTGCCTGCTGTTCAGTCCCACTTGACTAGGTACGTCAATGATGCATGTCTCTGTGGGTCTCTGCGGTTCTTTTTCCCTCCTTGCACTCTGTAAGTACTGCCCGAATGCACTGTATGCTCTGTGGTTATCTCATTCACATTAAAATTTTGTACAGTTAATAATACAAGTAGATCCAAATTTCTAACAAAGCTTTCATAACTATAATAATAAGAAGAATGAAAATAAAAGTTTCATCCTAACAATGAGATCAATACGGAGGATGAAGTCTAATGCATTTTAAGTTTAAAACCAGTGTTTTTTTGACCATGGACTCCTAGTCTAGCCAAGTGTCTAGACCAGCATTTGTCAAAAACAACAGCTTCTCACTGTTTTTTCTCTAAGAGAGAAAGCATACTAATTATGATTCTATAAAAGATACCCTTCTTGTGTAAAACACATTTTAAATTAATAATTAATAATGAAACTAAAAAAGTCTATATGCAATCAAATGAAAATCACAGTAAATGTCCCAGAATGAAAAGAGGAAGAACAATGTAGTCACCATTTTTGTGGCACCATTCTAAAGGCTCTATGCTAATGATGTGTAATCACCAAGGAAAAGACAAGGAAAATATAAAATGATCTGCAGGGTGAAACAGAGGTTTTCAAAATCTTTTTTAGAATTTCTGCTGACAGTTTTACAGGGGGAAAAAAGTGACTTAAATAACAAGGATTCTCCTCTGAAATAGGCTTCTGCTTATGAGTTCCTCCTAAAATCTTTGCCATTCACGGAGGTTTAATTGAGAACCAATTTTTGTGTAAATCATATGGTGCAACAGCATCTCTGATATGTTAGACCTTACCTTAACTACAAGAAAGGGTCCAATACTGCTATCACTAAAATTACTTAAGAGTTTTCACTTTAAAAAGTTAAATGATTCCACATATAATAAAAGTATTATCAAATAATTTTGTGGGTTTTCATTACACTGGAACTTATTTTAAAGATAATGCCATTACTGTATTCAAACCTTTCTAAAAGCACTTCTAGTAACTTACTATACTTCTAGTCAATAAAAATATCCAATAAATCAAACAAAATTAGAGAAGTATTTTATCTTGACAATCCAACCCCTATAATCAATTGGCAGGTTTCACTATTTCAATTTATCTTGGCAATGTTACCAAAACCCCATAAGATTAGGAAATCAGTCTTAACAGCTGCTGATACATCTCTGGATGTTTTTTAGGACACTATTATTAAATCTATTAGGGCTGATACAATTGCACTTATGTTTCTTACCTACAAATATTCTAAAGAATAATACACAAAGTTATAATTATTTGCTTATAGAGGTATGGCTGGAGTATTACAGTACAAACTGTACCCCCCAGCCCAATTACAATGATTAAATACTCACTCAAGGAACTCTAACCAAGTATTCCCCACCCAGAAAAAAAATTAAAAATTTCTAGACTAAACTATTTTTCTGGATGCTAAATTAGCATGACTTTCCTTAATGTGGAAAAGAGATCCCTCTCTTAATCTTGACTCTGAGACTTATTGGGTCATAGTATACGCCAGACCTTAAAATGGTTGCAATAATAATGATCTCATAAGTGGGTTGTTAGACTAATTCATTTTATTTTCAGGCACTATGAGACAATCATCTCAACACTATAAACACTCTAAAACATTCTGAAAGTGGGTATTTTTGGAATAAAAAATATTTTACAAGTTGGTTGGGTTTTTTAATAAATTCTGACTCTTATTTCAGTGTATTTATTGCCATGGAAAGCAAATTACTTTTAGAATGAATGCCTTCCTATTAAAAATATCCATATTTATTAATTCAGTGGTATTTCTTACAAGTCTTAGTGATAATTATGAAGTCAATACATTTTTGTACCTAACAGCCTGAAAAAGTCCAGACTATATTAAATTATGGGAAAGCTACAGCTACTTAGATTATGCTCATAGAAATGCTTTGTTGTAATCTAACAAGTATTAAAATATCCAAAATTGTCATACACTGAAAGTGAATTTAAATAGATGAGATGTTGTGAATTTAGGATGCTACCTGGATTTTACTGAATGTCAGTTACTATCTAGTCTTCAGTCTTTTCTATTCATAAAACAGGACATAAATATGCAGAAAATACATATTACTTCTGAAAAAATAATAGACTGTAGTTTTCTTTAGGGTGTTTCAGGTAAATTTGGTAACTTTAAGAAGGCATTAAAATCTCTTTAGAATACCTTCAATGAGTCTTTACCATTTTTAGGAAAACAGCAACAACAAAGAATACCACAACACTTCAGGACTAGAAGAGACTTTCTGAGTTTTACTTTTTGTTTTATTACTCTAATTCACGTCACGTAAATCCCTTTCTAAGTTGTGAAGCTGTAACTTTAAGCAGGCAAAATAAAGGTGGTGGCTATTGGTTCCAGTGCTTCTACTGAACAGTGCTCCAGAACTCTTTTCTCTGCCTAGTGAGAAGCTTTCTTTTCCATAGTTCATTCCTGCTTACCTTCGATGTATGTTACCATATTTAAAACTCTTTTAAAGAAACATGAAAGATATTTCTTCATACCTAAAATTTGCTTTTTGACCCAAATTGCACAGAGCAATCTCAACATTTCAGCCTGTATTCACCTTTTCTGGAGGAAACTTTCTTGGACTTTTATAGGATAAAAATGTATCCAGAACTTACACAACCTCACTGTAGGTGTATAACAAGCACGCTAATCTATCAGTCACAGTCAAAACAGTGAGATACCTCCACTCCACGGATATTCAGGGCATTGGTGCTAGAACCCTGAATCTTTCAGCAGAACCTATATGGAGTGCATTTCTAATACACCAATAAGGCACCAGAAATTAGGTGGATTGCATATCTCCATTATTCCAGATGATATCGCAAAGATCTCTTTAAAAACTGGAATTATTATTTCCCTATTTTAATTGGAAATACAGTTTTAAATTTAAGATAATATCTTATTTTTCTCACCTATGTTACATCTCTGGTCATTCGTGGTCATACAGTGACCAAAAAACGGAGCTTCTCTTTTCCTTTTTCACTTAGGTGATGGTCATAAGACTAAAGAAAAAAATTTTCTCAGTTCTTAAGCACATGACCATATTTTTTTCTGTATTTTCTAACATTTATTAGAATTTACTTTCTAAATTAAATTTTTGAAATATATCAATCTTGTACAACAGCCCAGCCCTCTTGTAAACCCTATCTTCCTATTTTGTTTTTCGTGGGTGAAATACACGCCCCTTGTTGCAATGGAAGGCTTAGAGTTTGGCATTTATTCTTCCTCACCCAGAGTATGGGTTCAACCCAGAGTATGGGTTTCTAATCAAGAGATATTTTTCTGTATACACAAACATCAATCAAAATTTGCCTCTGAATTTGCTTTATTAATTCCCTTTTAGATACTATGCCCTCAAAGCAAGGATTTTCATGGTATCCTACTCTGTTCTTAAAATAGAAATATACATTGTTTTACCTATGATTTCACTCTAAATCTTCTATTATGAAATATTTTACCTAAATTTGGAAATTTGATTATCCCTAAGCATCAAGTCCATAGCTATTTGTGCACTAAATCACAGCTGCATCAATTTAGAAACCACTTCTTCAAGTACAGAGTTGATTTTGATATTTTTTTCTCACATGCTGGGTTACTATATTGGTTCTCTTCAATACTGTGGAAGATGTCTTTCCTATTAGACTGAAAGTATATTTATTGAATAAATGGATTTACTGTGAACACTTGTGGGAAAATCTCATTCTTCATTCATCCTTCAAGTTCTTGGTAAGATCCTTGAAGCATGTCGATGTTGCTGAAACACCGTACAGTTCCTTTTGTACATATTATTATTATACAATTGCTTTTCAAAGCTTCACATAATCAAGTACTAAAGCACTGAAGTAGTGTTTAGTAAATTTTTCACCATTAATTCTATTTCATAAGACATTCATCTGTCTGTCTCAAGAAAATATCAGAAGCATGAGAAGGCATAAAAAGACCTAGAACATCAAAGTGGCAATTGTTGACAACCTCCATCCACAATAGGATAGGCTTGATATGCTTTCCACCCCACTGTGTGACTGCTTTTTCATCAGTACACACACTCACATGCTTTACTTCTGTAGCATTACTGAGTACTGTGTGATCATTTGGATCATTTTAACACTTTTTAACCCAATTTTACATGTATACATCCCAAGTGATGGCAAACTAAAATTAATACCTATGTTGATCTTGGCATAGATTCAGATTCCTGATTAGCCAGCTCCTCACACCTCCAGTGAAGTCAGATTGCTTGGTAAAGCACCTGGACAGCTATGACATCACAAAATAATGTCTAACAATTAGAAAATGTCAAGAAAAGAAATCAATTCACAAAGCAAAAATAATCTGAAAAGTATGTGAAGAAATCAGCTCAAGGAATGCCTTGAATGGCCATGGAGAGAAACTGAAATTTCATGTGCAAAGTTGCATATGCTACTGTTAACTGAAAAACCTTCACTGTTTAGTCACAGAACCTTGGTTTTGTCCAAAAATTTTATTGACTTTATGACTGCCTGATGAAAGGAAAAACCTTCAGCTGGAAAAAAAAAAGGAGACTTTCCTTAATAATAAATTAACTTGAAACAATTCTGAAATATCTATCCCCATCTAGAGCATTCATAGACTATTTTGTTTAGTTGCTTTTCCTGCTTTGGTAATTTCTAAATCAATGTACGCTAATGCGTTTTTCAAATTCAAGAGTATCAGGAGAGCCTTGCTTGAGTGGTGCGATCCTAAACTGGCATAATTAGGGCCCTGCCTGGGAGCAGACCCTTTAATAGAGCTGTACACTGAGTGGGGAACCATTCACACTTTCCCTCTCAGCTCTTCATGAGCTTTTCTGGGCAATGAGCCAGCTGGTAAGAGAATCAGGCTGATCCAAGCTGTGGCAAGAGCCTGGAGAAGTGGCTCAAGGGAACCTGCACCTCCCAGCTCTGCAGTGGAACTGCTCACACAGCCTGAAGAGGAGCAATCGCAGCCGTGCGTGTTGGCTGCGCTGGGAGGGCCAGCAGGGGGACAGAGCCTTCCAGCTGCTCAGGAAGGCAAATCAACTTCTCAGTAGTGCTTGGGGATTCCTAAAGTTCAGAATATAAAAAACAGTCCACTCATCTCATACATGGCATTATTTCCTGGTGTCAGACAGGCTGCAGATTCTACCATGAGGGAAAGATGAGTTTGCTGATCTGCCATGTAAAAGCTGCTGTGAAAAGACCTAGACACTCTCTCTGAAGGTTCACCTTTCTGAATCTGAATGAAGAACTGGAGTGTGTGTTCTCCCTCTACTCACTGTTCTCTAGAAGTACCAGAATCAACAAGAGCGAAAGGGGGAAAGGAAAGACATTTCAGTGATGTAGGTGATCATTCCTAGACAGTCACAGTAACAGATCGACACATCAGATTCTGCACAGACATATGTTTAACATTAAAATGCCTCTTGAAATCCCTGATCACATAATATTCCTAATTAGTATTCTGCACATTCAATACCTGTAAACAGAACTTGCATAATACTTCTTTCCTCTGAATCCAAAATATTTTATAATATTTCAACAATGTTGTCAGGATAAAGATGTGATCTCTGCATCAGCTAGTTGTTTGTGGGGATTTTTGTCTCTGTTAGATACAGATGAATCTACTATGTGATAACTTCTGTTAGAAGACTGCTAGTTAAAATTTTCCCATATTACAATGATCACATATAAGGTTAGCTGGAATATTTTATACTCCTGAAAATGACAATAAGAGATAACAGCTCAAGGTGACACATATATACTTTAAATTAAAAAGGAAACCATACTAACTAGTGCCACTTTCTTAGTAGATGTATGTTTCTAATACTGGAAGTTTTCAAGAGTAAAATGTGACTTAAAGTAAATCCGTTATTAGACGATTTTACAGCAAGATGGAAGATGATGCAAAATGTGGGTTTTCATGAGTAGAAAAGGTTGTCAAAGACAGGACATAAGTCTTTGCAGCAAGTTCTATCCATATAAATAAGAACTTCCCAGCAAGTTTGTAATGCTGACACTTCCACTGTAAATGAAAGAAATAATGTCCAGGTTTTTTTCTTTATTATTGTATTTATACCTCTTCCTTAATGGAACTCCTGTTTTCTACACTATATAAGCTTGAACATGGATATTTCTCCTTTCCCTTCCCCCTACACCTTACGTAAAAATAACTCCTTGCCTTCTTTCCATCTCTTGGGGTTATCCTTGTCTTTAGAGTGGGTATCACTGATGCAAATTTCTGCACCTCAGAGGATAACTGCATATTCCTCTGAATTGACTTACAAGGGAAAATGGGACTTATGATTTTCCAGCAGCTATCTTCCAAATTTAATTTACCCCAAGCCTCAATGTTTGCTTATATGTAGGCCACACATTTCCTCTAGAATTATACTCGAGAGGGAGAAAGACTGTTTATCACTACTCTCCTCTTACACTACATATTACACATTTGCATCTTTCTATATCAGTGTTTTCTACCATGTACAAAATCCTCCTACTTCTTAAGCTTAGCAGCATGCATTAGACAAACAGATACATGTAACATACAGTTTATGAAAAAAGAGTTTTAGACCAGTTAGATTTATTTCTATTTTTGTTCAATGTAATGTAAAGAAAGCTCTCTAAGTTACAACCATAACATGTTTTTTGCTGTTTTTTAAACGGCACTTTTTGACTGACATTAAGCATGCACAGTTGAAGTTAAAGTGCATTAAATCAGAGGATATAATTTAAAAGCAGTGGGGTTTGCTTCTTTTTTCCCACATTCCCTATTTCTTATCTCTCATCAACTCCTTATATATGTTTAAAAAAGTAACTAAAGGTTACAATATTAATGATATGTTTGCTTATTTATTATGTGCAATGAATTTTAAACTCAGGCCCATATGAAGATCCAAAGGGAGATGACCAAACTAGGAGAGAGTAAAGCAAGGAGAGTAGGTTAAAAGAGACTATGAATATCTTTTCATGCTAAATTTTCATGCTAAATTTTTGCATTTTGAGTGTCTTTAAAAAAAAGTGGTTCTTCTGATGTTATGCACCAATGCAATAAAAATTAAGTAATTAAACTTAAGTGTATACTTTTCCCAAATTTTATCAAATTATTACACTTCAGTGAAGTGCTTATGCTAAATAAACAAAGCTTACCATAACAACTCAACACTCCATACAGCATGATATTTATACAACAGACTTGGTACACACTGAGCTTAACCCTTTGATTCCAAGAGTCATGATTTCATGACATGCCATCCTCTTACAGAATGCATTAGTACTGATGTTGAAACAACAAATCTCCTAGCCTGAAGGAAAAAAAAAACCTAACCAATTCATTGTAGATATATTAAACTGGGGGGCTGAAGATAATTATCTATTTATTCTAATTGACATAATGTTCAAAGTCTGACTATATGAAAATAAACTACTCCTTTAGAGACATTAAAGGGAATAGAAACAACTAGGCAAACAAATAAAATTACAACTGTGCAAATCACCATGCTATGCAGACAACAACAGTATGTGTCTAAGCATAGAGACTGCCTACCTGGAAGGGAAATAATTGCAATGCTGTACACGAATACACACCAATGGCAGAAAATTGACAGCATTTACCTTTGGGTTATGTTTGTGCTCTCACAGTTCTTGAAGAACCCCAAGTCTCACTCATGACTGTAAATGTAACATGAAAATAAAGCTGCCAGTTTTAAAACTCAAGCTAGATGATACCAGGTTCTTCAGTGGCTCTAAGGACAGTGACTTTCTGCCCTAGGAAAATGAACTACATGTTCTAAGAGCCAAGGTGACATTTCTCCCTGTTATGCCTACTATGGAAATTTGTGATAGCGAGAGAAATCTTTGGAAGCAATTAGTAAGCTTCACCGTGGATTACCATTATAACAAATTCTACAGAAAAGAAAAATATTCTGAAACAAAAAATGGTACTACAAAAATCTTAACCTTACTACTGCAATATTTTTACTGGATGTACAGTAAAAATAGTAAATGCTATTATCTCATCATATGCAGGTTAACATTATCCTCAACTCTCATCACAAACCCTCCATAGCTATTTTGCAATATGTCATTAATCAATGTATGTACTGATTGGATCCATTCAATTGGCGCATCAGTGTAACGAGTGGCATTTATAAACATGTTTCAAATACATTTATTCGGATATCTATACATGAAAGTAAAATCACTACCACAATTGGTACTCAAGCTTGTCAAAAGGGATGTTTTTCTTCTTCTGTTTTACATAAGACATGCTAATGGTTATGCCATCTGCAGTGTGAAACCCAGACAAATGTAAATCAAAGTAATAGTAGATCAAGACAAATGTCTATCTAAAACTGTAATTTTTGCAGGTATTCTGTTAACTCTCAATCTAAATATAAGCCTTCTATGCCTGAAAATATAGGATAACTACTAGTTAAAGATAACTTTTGCATTAGAAACTAAAACAAAAACTTTTGCACTTTTACAATAGATCACATAGCTAGTGGTACATTTGTAAAGGCTTTTCATGAGGATACAAAAGACACTAAAATCGTTCTAGGAAAATTTCAGCAGCTCCCCTAAAGACATCCCCTCAGTAAAGCACAGTAGAACATGACTTACCCAACACCCTCTTTTTGCAAAGTTGAGGACACAAATTTGAAGGTTTCTTCAATCAGCTTTCAACTTGCTGATTAGCTAGTAGGTGCTGTAAGTCACTAAAATACTTGACGCATTATGAAATAACAGAGAGAACATACATAAAAACACCATATGCTACTTTCCCCGCAAAAAAGATGGCCACTAAAATAAATACTGGTTTTTTCCCTCTTTGGTTCGTGGAACAATAGAACAGTTTACATCAAACTACAGAGCACAAAAGATGCATGGCAAGGCTTACCTAATACCCGCATTTGCTTGCAGATGTGTGAGCTAGTTTTAAAAGTTTTATTACATTTTTACTAGATTCATAAATCTATTCTAACATATCGTCAGTTGCCAGATTAGTAAATTGCTCTGAAATAGGGGAAATTATATATACACTAATTTAAAAGCATTTTAAAATATTGGGAGAAGTCTGTTTTCTTAATCACAAAAACAAGTACAAGTATTTTTGTCTTATAAACCTTATACAAATTTAGCAATTTCTACTGCTAGAAGATTTTTGGCTAAAGTTACCATTAAATTTGGTATAAGAAAATAATAATGCTGCACAATTTTATGACAGTATTTGGTCAAACAGGCAACATGATGATCGAAGTGTGAATTTCCACTACATGATGAACAATGGACAGTAAGAGACAGAAATAGAAAAGCTCCAAGGACTCACGTCCAAAACCTTTCTATGTCCTTTTCACTAAAATAGAAAATTAAAATGTAGTTTGTGCTCATATCTGAATTTACATGGTATTTCATACATAAAACCAAAGTCTGGGAGCAAATCCCATTTTTTCCTCTCCTTTAAAAATGAACCAAATGAAGTGTTCAAGGCCAATAAGAGCCACTGTGTACACACTGATAATGGAAGAAAAAGTTGGAAACATAAGCAATAACCTAGGCTTTAGGGAGCATGTAACAATTCAAAAAATAAAATTATTTGCTTTATCTTCTTCTTCCTGCCTCTCAAGTACGACTCCTGAGATGCCGACTCCTCCTGCGAAACAAGTGATACAGCACCAACACATCAATCCCTAGCAGTTAAAGGGCATCAGGCCACGGTTACTGTTTCGAGAGCATGAAAGCACAAGACTCCCTCTCTCCATCTCATCATCCTCTGGGCTCTATGCATGACTGCCTTTTGCCTCCAAACATGGTTTTCTATCATTTCACCAATGCCTACCAGAAACAGTGCACCCCCAGACTTCTTTAACCTTGAAAAGAAAGTTTGTGAATGGGTGGAGAATGTGGACAGAGAAGTCAGTAGCTCCTGGACTGTGCTGGTTTAAAAGGTGGAGGATTAAAGTAAGATCACTGGAAAACATATACTGGGAAAATACCACTAGTTATGCCTGTTTCATATACTTTCTTTATTGCCGGGTGTTGGCCAATTTAGAGACAGGACATAGGGCTAGATGGATCTTGTACACTCCTTGTACAACCCATGTTATCTTTCAGAATGAGGAGCTAGCAGAATGAAGTACTTTCACAGTATTCATTAAACCAGTCATTTCCATGGTTCAACCCTTCAAGGTCACTAATTCCCCTTTAAAAACTTAAAAACCCACATAGTTCATAAGCTTCTACCTTTATGACTACTCTTCTTATGTGCCTTCAGTGCAGAAGATATTTGATACAAAGCAAGTGGGAATTTGCATTTACAAAGCAAAGTCAAGGGTGAAGAGTGGAAAGTTGAGAGGGTCCCAGGACTCAGCCTCAGCCAGGACTGGACTACAACTACAGTATGGCAGGATGCAATCATGTCATGTTTTCCTTTTTTCCATTTTCGTTAGTCATATTCCTAAATTCTTGTTTGGTTCTAAACAAATAAATAAAACCTTAAAAGTATATTGGAAGAGAGCTGATCAGGAATGTGGAACTGTTTGCTGTGTCCAACATTGCTCCACCAAGTTTCACAAAGAAAAGGAGACAATGTGAATCACATTCGGAAACTGCGCAAGTGAACAAATTTCACAACATTTCCCTGGTGAAGAAAAAAAATACATTCTAGTGCCTGGGGTCCTCAATTATGCATGACAAAAACTAAAAATGAGATAAAAACACTGTACTCCATCAGAAAGCAGGGGAAGTCCCAAGAGAACAAATGCTCACCCAGAAAAACAGATGTGAGGAAGAGAATGGTAGGACTTGTACTTTTTTTAATTTCCTGAATAAAATAAAATTGTCTGCAACAAAATGAAATTCAGCAGTTAAGCACCCATATTTGGTCTATATACAAGAGAGAACAAGTTTTGTCAGCAGAATGCAATTTCATATGGAACTCTGTATTAGGAATAAATGAATTAATACCTCATAAAAACACCACACTGATAAAATTTTCCAAGAATAAAACTCTCTTTATGTTTTTACTAATGCATTAAAAATAACTATTCAATAGCAGAACTTCCATTTACCCATTCACAATCTAAAGCCCAACAACATCCTAATGTGAAACTTCATGACATAGGTTTTTTTCTAAAATGGCAGAAGCAGCTCTTTCATAATTTCATGCACTTGTGTTGGTAAGTTTCTGAACACTTCTCTGTCTGTCACTTAGATATAGTACCTGTGAGTTATTTAGCTTTTCTTTTTTTTTCACAGATACTATTTTGCTCTTAGTCTTAACATGTTTTTACAATTTAAACCATGTATGTATAAAAATCACCTACCAATTTTGTAACATGTCTATAAAGAATTAATTTACCACAGTAACTGAACTCGGACTTAGTCTCAGACCTTTTAAGCACTTACAGCCACAAAAGGCTTTTGTATCTTATACTGATTTTTTTGTGTGAAGTCAGCAGCAAGAAGCCTGTAACCTGCAGCATGTGAATATGCACATACACAGCATTAGAGGACAGGCATTGACACACACCCCTCACGTCTGAGCGAGCATGGCACTCTTCCCTGAGATTAACGTCCCAAAAGCAAGGAGACTTTACTAACCTGCAGCGGTCTCTGTTTCTCACTGCCCTTAGGAGATTTCAGTCCACTTGTCTGTTGCTGTAAAAGCAGCTGCCTTGCTGCCTGGAGTGCCTAAAAGTACAAAAAAAAAAAAAAAGAAGTAAATAAATTCGACCAATTCCTAGAAAGAAATCAGTTACTCATTGCTAACGTTAGGTAAAAGTCCAATTGAACAAACAAAATCCCCTCCTATTTGATTTGTATTTGCTAGATTTCAGACTTCAGGTTTTTTTTTTGTTACTTGAAACATTAAAAAAATATTCTGAAAGTACATATATAGGACTTCACTAGAATTTATGGATGTACATGAAATCCTGCAGGAAATAAAGTTAATTTGTTTGAAGTGCTTGAAGAGGAAAAATCATAAACTGCATCAATAGCCTCATTTCCACAAGGAACTTGTCTTTGAGTGTTCAACTAAAATGCCCACTCCCTTGCAAATTATCATTCAATTTGCATTTTCGTATTACAATTTGAAGTAAAAGCAAGTAGACTTCAAGTGTTACCAGAAGCTGTAATTAAATTTGACAAATCAACATCAGATTATCTTGAAAGTGAATTAATAAGGATATTCATTGAAGATTAAAAACACTTTTTGTACTTACAATTCAAGGAGAAACCTCTCCTTTGACAAAAAAAAAAAGAGTGCAGTTTTAATGCCAAATAAAAATGAGTGGTTTTAATTTGCATTCTTAGGAAAATCAGAGAACAAAGAAATTACTACTCAACCAACCAGATCAGGCTCAGGGATGACAGTATCCCAATCAAAATAGAAGATGTTTTCATTTATTTTGCGTTTTCATTCCAACTCAGCAAAATACAGTTAAACATATGAAATGTAAACAAACACTTCACTTACCCGAAGAATGCTAATCTATATTATTTTTCCCTATAAAATTATTTTCAAAATGTCAAGTGTTATAAAGTGGTACTTATCTAGAAATTAAAAAAAAAACAAAAACAGCAACAAAAAAAAACACCCCAAAAACCTGATTCAAAACATTTCCACTGAAACTACCTAGAGAACTCATTTTTTCCCCTTTGAAAAATCAGCTCAATAAATAGCAGTTATAGCTTTACAATACATCACACTATTATTTCTGTTATTAAAACCTACTGTAGATGGAATGCACTGCAATAAATGCCATTTGATCAATGTTCCCTAAAATAATAAAGATTCTCAACTGATAAAGAAAGGTACAATTTTGATTAGACTCAAATGAGCTGGTTTTTAAGATAGTTTCTAGTATCCATGACAACAGTTGCTTTGACAAGATGTGCATATGGCATTACACTGCCAGCTGGTGTGAACAATGTTTGAACTACTGCATTGAGATGCTGAGCAAACAGAAAAAGTTGCCACGTCTTAACCCTCAGGGAAGGCAGTCATCCCCTGATCAATTATGAAAAGACAGAGAGAGGGCTGCTACAGTCTGGCTCCAAGCAAGTTTTCTGAGAAGGCAGGCAGACATAGAAAACCAAAGTAAACAAAGTGAATGCACTAGTACCATCTCCTAACAACATTGATTCGTCTCCCCATAGAAGGCCCTGGTACAAAGTTTGCAGAGCAGACTTTTAACATTTGGAGACATTCCCACAACAATCCCTGTATTGTTTCATCAAATTCTCTAGTAATTACAGGTCAGCTTTACAAAGAGTATACATTCCTCTGTACCTAAGCAATGAGACGCACAGAACTATCTTCTCTCTGCCAAAAATAAACAAAAGTTAACATATTTAAAAGTGCACTTGAAATATTTTGTTACCAAGGAACCACTGAGTGCCCTCTTTCTTATGTGAACAGCATGATCTCTTCTACAGTCACAGTTCTTGAGCATATCCTAAAGGACAGTCCTTCTCTGCCTGAGATCAGAGTTAAATGTATCTGTTGATTTCAAGGGCACCAGGATTTAGTCCCAACACCTTGCAGTGGTTTAAGCAAAAACAAATTAAAAGCACGAACAGAATATCTGTGGCAAATTTATATTCCTTCTTAATCTCTAGGGCTCTCCAAAAGAAACACTTGAATGGAAGCAAGAGAACTACTGCACCCCTGAATTCCTGAGAGACTGTAGAGGGAAACCAACCTCACCACTTGGGGTGATACTGCCAGGAGAGTGAGAGAAGAGATCTGGAGTAAGAGGAAATGGAAAAGAACCATAAAGACAATATTTTTTTTATTTTTGGCAGTTGTAGAAATCCTAATCTTCCTCAGCAGCAAAGTCCTCACATCAATACAATAAAACAAGGAAGTAAGCATCTGGTAAAGCTGTACATTTACAGTACTTGAAAATTAGAGAATTATAGTCTGCTGTAGCTTACATTTAATCTAGACAGTATGATTTCAAATTGTGGCTAGCATACTCCCGTGGAATGAGCCTAAGAAAGTATGACTTCCTACAGCTAACTACAAAAAGAGTCACACTTCATGAAAAAGCAAGGCAGCACAACAGGATATGCTTGCATAAAAGGCTCTACTACTTAAACTATTTTGATTCATATGTGCTGGTTGGGATATCTCTAAAGGAGTAAAGGCTTATCTTTTAATACAGAATGTCTTATAAATGATGACTACCTGAATACTTCAGTGATCTTATTGTGGCAGTTTAGATTATTGTAAACACAGGAGATAGAAGAAGAACAGAAAACAATTTCAAGAGATCAGAGATGATTTAAAACTCATAAGGAGAAATCACTGTCAGCCTTTGTTCTTAGAGCAGTCATCATATGGTATTTTTTTTCTCCCAGTGTGCTGCTTAACTTTACATTTTGCTACACAGTAAACAACCTCCCAGAAACACTGTTAATTTCAAAGCATTATTATTGACATTGTTCATAAGTGAAGATTATGAGACTATAAAACATTAGTTCTACCAATTCATTTGCTGCTATTAAACCTTTGTGAAACAAATTGACAACTTGAAAGTATCTTTCAAAATTCATAGTTTAATGTCTACACTTCCAGTAAACACCCATCCCATGTATCATTTATAAATTTCTGTGATAATAACTCATGATCTAAAAACAGTGTAATGAAGACAAAATAACAGATGCTTATAAATCTGGCAGATCGAATTTATGTTGAGTCCCACCTCAAGTTAAATGCAGAAAGAACAGATTCTAGGGCAGTCAAAACTGTATCTAGTTTCCAATAACATTTGTTTCAAATTTAGTAGGAACTTTTCCTTAATTAAGTTATCTAAATAAGTAAAACTATACCAAAAAAAATTCAATGTAGACAAAAGCAATTAAAAGGACTGAGGATTAGAAATTATTTTAATTACGCAAACGAAAATCATTATAATGCTTTAAGTAATGGCTATATAGGAAGGAAAATTTGGGCATATGGTTTCCAGAACTCACTGTGTCTTCTAGTAAAATATTTATTGGGAACACTACTTCTTAATATTTACTACGAAGCTTTGGCATAGCTAAAACACAAGCAGAGCAGAAATGAAAATAATTGCATATAACTCACACTATTAAAGTTGATAAATTGCGGTAGATTTTGCCGTTTGTTGGCAATACTACTAGGAGATATAACTTGCTTTAATTTTGTATTCCAAACCCTTCTATTTAATGTAAGCATGATTCAAAATTATTTTTAAAGTTTTACCATTTTAATAAAGTGAAAACTGTCACTTAAAGATGGTCAACTTATTACTTTGGTTTTTAGAAAGTAAATATATGTGTATTTTTAGGAAACAGATGTCACTCATATCCTTCCTTTAAAACCAGGAATGTTTAACCTATCAGCCTGTTGCATTTGAGACGTTAAAATGAAAAATGACATCTATGCCCATTAATATCGTCAATGTATAAACAGCACAGCGTGACACATTCTTGAGAGCTGAAGGCTACAAAATCTCTCTGAAACATAAATAACAAAGCACTCAGAAGGATATTTGATGTTGATATTCATCTCTGAGAAAAACACTGCTGCCTGGGCTTCTTATGAAAATAGATGCAGCCCAAATGGATCTCCTGTAATTGGTTTCAGATAGCGAGGTCAAAAGAAATATGATACAAGAAACTATTATGTGGAACAGGCAAAACAAGAATGTTTATACAGGCACTCCCTATTTATACTGACAAGAGGTGTACACGCTGCAGATAACCAAAACCAAAACCCTTGCCAGAAGTCAGCCAGATTCTTTTCTTTTTCTAATTCCAAATCCCTATTTTATTTTTTCAAATGACTGCATACCCTAACATTCCTGCTGAACGTAAAATAAGTTTCTGAACATATAAGTTTCCAAATGGCTGAATATGTCAAGCGAGAGTCATCTCGCTGGTAGCACTATGCAACCGAAACGTATCAACATGCTAAGCTGGATTTAAGGCCAAAGACTGCTCTGCACTGGTTGAATAACAAGTTAACCAAATGATTACATAGCTACATTTATTATAAAAACCACTTCAGGATAACCTCTGACCCTTTATAACCTGCTAGAGGCCTATTCTCTGGCTGGCTCCCAACAAGAATCCCAGAATTACCCACAGTCATGCAAAAACCCTCAAAAGACAGTGACTGAAAGACAACATTGTTCAACTCTTCCTAATAACACTCAAATGATATTGCTAAACCTTTGTCTCTCACTGATTGTGTTTGCCCAGAAAGTTCTCTAATGCATATCAGAGTCAGCCAGCACAGCAGCTTATCTTTCCAAATGGAGTAGCAAAGCAGTTAGCACTATTCAAAGTATCTTGAATTAAAGATGATCCAACTCCTTTCCAGCAGCAGTCTCTCCAGAAGACTCGATAGAGAAGGCAAACTGCCATTTTCCCCAGTGAGCAACACTCTTTTTTCTCTAAGCCACACAAAGAAAATTGAGGACAAATATGCCACACTGGAAAGCCCACAAAGTTAAAGACATCCTGGATGTATCAGAAATCTAAGCCACGTAACCTGTCTGATTTCACCTAGGAGAAATGGACTGAACAATTTTACAGTGTTTGCCGATAGAAGTAGACATGAAGGACCAGACAGCTAAGGCTGTTGGCACCTACCTCAACGAATATATTATCTAAAAAAACTAGATATTCTCTAAGAAGGATTTCACACAATTAACCCGACATCACACTATGCCAATACTCAAACAAAAAAAAGATTTTTCTGTCTTCTGAATCTAGATTAGGGTGCCTTGCCTAGTAGTAGAACACAAACCTGGAAGAGATCAAAATGTTTGAGTCTATATTATGCTCCAGAAAAAGAGGCAATAGTCTTCGACACTGTATTACAATCCCAAGTACTCCTACCACCAGGCTGCTAGACAGGAGGACAACAAGTGGTAGTGCTCACTAAATGTGGTAGTAAGCCCAACCCTACAGGGCGAGATTAAGTGAACATTGAATATGTTTGAAAACATTTACTACATTAACACTACAGGAATTTGTGCAAATGATTGCCTGGCTCCTGGATCTCCAGGCTGCCCAGCTTTTCCAAGGCTGGGAAAATTCTCCATTTGTCCAGGACAGCAACTCTCCATGCCCAGGGAATTTCCAAATAAAACAGCAGAGCACATTGAAGGCTAGCAGCAAGTAGGGAAGGATGTTCTGGATCACAGTTTAACTTACATACTTACATTCCTCAAGCGCTTCAGCTCAGAAAATGTAAGAATGTCTCTGGATCTGGATCTCGTTTCCTTGGACTAAAAGCACTTTGCTGTTGGTTGGTTGGTTGGTTGATTGGTTGGTGGCAGGGGTGATGGTGTGTGTATATTTTGTTTTCTTAGGCTGATACTGCCAGTTTCAGTATACAGAGGCTCTGATTTTCATTCAGATTTGTGATCTTCCCTGCAACACAAACACCACTAGAAGAAATGATCCCCAATCTACCTGAGCTTCTGTTCTATCCTGATGTTATCCAGGATTAATTTTCAGTTGAAGAGAAAAAGTAACAGTAATAAAGTGATAAATGCAACATGAAGTCTTATAATGCTGTTTAATAAAAGGAAATTAATCACCTAATTGTCATAAACCTATTTTCAAACAGCAATCTATCAGAGAGAAATTATGCATCTGTAGTTATTGACCTTTCATTTTACCATGACTGATTTGTAATTAGACTAGTTTTGTGAAAAATAATAGTTAATTACCAGATTTATTTCACTCTAATTGTTTTGGCTTTTTTTGTTGTGTTTTTTTTGGTTGGGTTTTGGGGTTTTTTTTGTTGTTGTTTTTGGTTTTGTTTTTTTTGTTTAGTGTCTTTTTTTTCCTTTGTGAAGGATGCTAAATAAATACAGGGCACTAATAATTAGCAGTTTACGTATTTCATTTTATAAAGCCAATTTAGCTTCTCTCCCTATAACCCAATTTAATAGATTCTAAAGACTTTTGCAAAAAACAACTCTTTCATTTTCCCTGCCCGTTATTTGACTGACCAAAAACTAGAAACAAAACACCCATAACAGTTACATGCTTCAATTCCTGGCGGCATTAACAGGAATGTCTTCCCTGTAGACATAGTCTGCATTGGTCATTAGGGCTCCATGTCAGACCATGCATAACATGGTGCCTGACAGCAAATCCAAAAGCTTTCTCCAAAGCTCAAACCAGCTGAAGAATGCAAATGTCAAGGGTTAGGAGAGATGGGGGCTCACAACACCAAAGTTGTGCTCGAACCTGACAATCTCCTTTCTTTCATCCCACATGCCTGAACTTAACTTTCCTTTTGTAAACGCAGAAGCAGGCAATCTACTCTACTTCATTCCTACTACTTACATTACACAGTGACTAATTGAATTTATGAAATTAAAAAAAAAAAACAACAAAACAGTGCACACATAAAATGCCAGCAATACAAGCTCACAAATAATCTGACACTTCTATATTCTTCCATGTGATGTGATTTTTAAAAGATTGGGACATGTAATAGCTAAGCAGGAGAGCTAATCTCTTAGTTCTACATGAAAAGGATGTGGTAATGGTGGCATGTACCAGATTTCCACATGAAAACTGGTATGATCTATTTCCAATGAAAATCTGCTAGCTGATATATAAAAGCTATTTAAGTGTGCAGGCAAAGAAGACCAATCAATACAGATATCCCATGTGTGAAGCCAGAAATAAAAAAATCCTTAAAATTATTGTAAGTTTATACAATATTATGCATGTAGGGTAGAAAGTATATGTAGGATTTGAAAGGAATTGGTTAAAAAAAGACCTTCTTTCAAGTCTGTCCATTGTAGACATTCCCTTATTGGCTGGGAAACCTACTTTCAATTAAAGCAGTCAGAAACAAAGTAGTGTTGACTTAGGTAGAATAATAGATGATTTGATTATTTATAAGTAAGAAAGGAATTGATGCAAATTAAAGCAAGGGCAGTCCCATGTGTACTAAGATCAAAATTCAGAGCAACTTTGGGAGTGGAAAGAAATACAGTATCAAAGGAAGCATTGTAACTGTTAGAAGGCTGCTAGAAGGCAATAGTTTTAACGGACAGATATCTGAAAGGAATTAAAATTAAAGACAATGAATTAATCATGGAGGTTATTAATCAAATTATTAAAAAAAAATCATCACCAAGATATAAACTAAACCTAGAAGTGAGGCAGATACAAACCAGAAGGAAGCATGCACTCAAACATTTTATTCTGGCCGACAGAAAGATTCCCAGAATAGAACCTCAAGTTTGAGAGGACAGATCTGAGGACTGATTAGTTTTGTTAACTAATACAAAGAGGTAAAATAACACGGGAAGAACAAATGCCAAAACAATTTTACCCTAGAATAGCCTGAGCTATTTAGAAGTCAGAATGAAATACGTCTATCTTTACAACTTATTTTCAATTAAATTACATTCTGCACTCACTGGTAAAGGAGTGCTGACCCGAAGTATCAGAAGCACAGATGCCTCATCCAGATACCCTCCTTGCAAGCTAGTAACCAAAACTACCCATCAAAGAGAATGGATCTACATGGTACCAAAATCAAATAAAATTACAGTAATTATTCTAATCAAACTCTCTCAGCCAATCCAAGTATGAGAAACTGCATATCTATTGAAGAGCCGCTGATTGAAAGGGCTCCAAATATTTGAATGATATCAATTTGATGTACCACTGCCCTTACAAATCCATATCCAGAGGAATGAGTGAGACTGTAACCATGGAAGGAAATATTATCAAGATGGTCATATCAGGCTTTTACTGTATGGGAGGAAGGCACAAAAGCCATTATTGAAATATCCAATTGATTATCAGCGGTGAAGAAAAAGGTCATGACTGGGTTTCACATCTGATATTATAAATTTAAAGGACGTTTTAAATAGTTTTAATAGATCTGATTATTGACTTTTAGTTCTTACAAGAGCATAATTTAAAGAAATCTTAAATTTAATACATATAGCTGTGGTAAAAACCATGCATTGAAGACATGAAGAAAAGAAGGCATTGAAGAAAAAAATCCTGTCATATTATTATGATAAAAGCAACTGGGATATAAAAATAGAAATGTCATATACATGTACCCAGCTTGGGACACAATGGTTCAAAGAGGTGGACCATCTTACCAGTAACCAGATAAGAATGGTAATAACAATGCCAATGAGAAAATCCAACATATGGGATAGCAGAAGTCTAATCATAAAAACAGGAATAAACCCCAACCCTAAAGCAGTAACAGTCATCAGCAAGTTTTTGCACAGAACAAATTAATTGTATTCCATGGGAAGGACAAGCAAAAATGGCCTGAAACTGAATCCAGGGAGATTTAATTAAATTTAAGAAGAAACTTTCCAATGGTAGAGCAGTGGAGGAGTACAATAAATTGTGTACATGCTGAAAAATCATTATTGCTGAACCTGTTCAAGAAGCATCTAAAGAACAGTTAAGAGCACCAATTCTGCTCTGGGACACAGAAGATCTTTAGAAGCGTCTCCCAGCTCTGTTTTATTTGATTGTGTGGTTCCTGTGAAAGCATGCCAAGTTCGGATTACTGTGATGTCTAACACCTTGCTACATTTCAAATAACACCATGTTCTCATAAACTGAGTATCATGAAGCTTCAGCATGGTTTGTTTCCATGGTGAGCTAACAGCAGAGGATCAGCAAGAGCTGCACATACAGAGTTGCTCTTTGGAATTTTCCGACCTTACATGACCACTTTTGTGTTTATGAGACTATCCTTGATATTTTGGACGGAACAGAGAAATAGTGTATGCAGAACAGGAGATGGCTTAGAAATAAATTCTCTGTGCCCTAATTGCAGTCAGAGCCTCTGATCAGGATTCTTGTGTCCTCACCTCCAAGTATGGGCACAACAGTAGCAGAAAACAAGATTTTCTTGTTATTATAATTCTTACTAGGAACAACAGAGATATGGCTGAAATGGAGAACTAAGAAGAGGAGAGAAAAATGAAACAAGAATGAGGGTCTAAAGCACCACTTGATCAACTTAAGTCAGACATCTCCACAAATAAAAAAAAGCAAAAACAAACTGGCCCATTTTCAGTCATGTTTTTAATGAACTAATTTGATCAAAAGTCACTATATGTAATCTCAGCCGCATTAAAAATCAGTCTATATTGCTAAAGCTAAATCAGCTGAACTGAAATCCTACTGCACATATTTTTTATTTTTTCTTATGGATATTTTTGTGATGCTTTCTGAAACTTCAGTTAAAATAAACTAAACTAACAGGAACATAGTCAATAAAAGAATGATTAGGGGAAGAAAGAAACATGAATGTAAACAGGCAATATAACAGTAGCCATTTTATTTGCAATCTTTCAAGGCTTTTGAGAAACCATATTTTGGAGACAGAAGCGGAGTTCGGTCTGCAGTTAAAAAAACAAACAAACCACTAAAAACTTGTCTTGATATGAGATCAAGAAATAAATTATGCAAATAGCAGACCATTTCTAGACACTAAACTTACCAATGGTGGCATTGGGCAATAGTTCTGAATGTGCTGAAAACAAAAGGTCTGATCTAAACTCCTTGGAATAATTTTGAAACCCTAAAATCTGGTACTAGGTGTGGACAATGAGACTCCAGAGGAACCTCTGTTCCATGATCACAAATTAGTTTATATGTTTATATATGTGTGAACTAACACATGCATGCACACATACAAAGCTAAATACCATTTTTCTTAAAGGTAATGTTTATATTCTGTGGAAAACCAGACAAAATTAGCACTGATGAGCTCTACATCTTTCTGAAAGAGCTATCTGCACTTGTGGTCTACTCTGACCTGCTTGAATTATTACAATTTCAGCTTTTCTCTTGGACTACTTCTCTACCTTTTAACTTTTTGGTGCATTTCGTGATGATCTAGCAGGCACAATCCAACACACAGACCTCTGTCTCTGAAGAATCCCAATATTCAGGTTCTTGCTGTAGTTGGCAAATGAATTGTATGTTTTGAAGGGTAGCCTTAACAGTCCGTGTAAGCAGTGCTACTGAGAAAGCATTCTCCACTTCAGGGACTTTTAAGAGTCAAGATTATAAAAAGAGTGAAATGACAAAGAGCTTTAATTTTAAGCTAAAATACAGTTACAGAGAGACAGGCAAATGTCCTCAGGCTCCTCATCCCAGTTTCAGTCCTTGTGAGGACATCTAGTAGGAAGTATATTCTTTATGATTAGAAACTTGCAGGGATGAAAAATAAAAGACCTGAAGCTATTAAATTGTTTTTCAGAAGAGGAATAGAGATATTTTGCAATTCCCAGGGCATTTAGGTGCTGGAGAACAGAAAGCAACTGTGCAAGAATTCCCAAGTAACATGCATGAGCAATGCAACAGGTTGGGCATTTGAATTAAAAGGTAGATGTTTCCATCATACTTCATCAAGCTCACCCAGGAAAAAATTATCCTTTTTATACTGCCTGGGCATCTACAGTAATCTTCCTAAACAGCAAGCTAATCAAGGAATTATAATCATAAATATGCTTAGGGGCATTATAGTCTTTAGATGCATTTTTAAAAGCAGACACACCCAGTTATGTTGGTGCCAAACATATGTAATACTTCACATCAGTTAAAGTCTCTTCCGGCATCAGACTGTAAAAATCTCCTCTGAACCATGCAGCATATATTACATAATCACTATCACTAACATGCACATAAGAAAAAAACACTGGCAACCTAGCGCATGATCAAAATATGTGGGAAATGAAGTTTAGATATAAATTTTACTCCATATATTCCTTCAACTATTCTTGCTTTACACAAATCAAAACTTAATAATCAGCTTTTATTTTTTTCAGTCCTGTCATCAACTTACTATGGTCTAAGCTCAGTCACTAGTCTTGTCTTCTAAAGACACTCCTTACACATTGCACAGAGCTCAGATTTCATGTCCTAGAAGTATTTTCCAGATTCTCCTTTCTACAATAACTTCTTTTTCCTACTTGGTACATTTTAAACCTCAGCGAACTGTAACTATATTGCCTTTTAATTTAATTTACTAGGCAGGATGCAGTGCATCTTCTCTGTGAACATTCATCTAGCTTACTAGATCATCACTTCTTCATACCATGGGTTTTCAAATATCATACAAAACATGGATCTATTCCTGACTAGATATCTCAATACTAGTACAGTGTTACAATCTACAGTAAATTTTAATTTAGCTGTTATTTTAAAAATTTTATTTCATCTATCAGAGATGGGTTTTTTATTTTGTAGGATAAAATGTACATAATTTCATCTCTGAGATTTGGGAAAAAATACATGACAGACATCATAGTATTATAGTATTTTTAGTCAGAAGGCCTTGCCTTTTAGGAGAAAGCCTTCTGGATAATACCTATTAGTCTACTACAATTCCCAGGGCTCTTCTTGTGCCATAGGACAGTGGACTGAAGAATAAAAACAGGAGAGAAACTATTTTATGTGAGGACTTTGGGATGGCTTTGAAATACTTTCTGGAGCACAGTTTATGGCATAAGGCTTATGCTGCTACCTGAAGAAAGAGCTGTGGCCAGCAGGTGAAACAATCTTTGATTTTAGATGAATGTCAGAGGTTCTCACCCTCTTCTCCAGCAATCCCCAGGTTCATTAATAACACTAAGACATGAACCCTGAAAGCACTTTCATGTATAGAGTTAGAAAAATATATAGGGAGTGCATTACTGAAAAAGGCACGATGACAGTATCACTTTTACCAACTCTCTCAGGCTTCACCTACACTGAAAACCGGAGAGTGACTGAGAATGTGATTTTCTGCACCAGCAGGCTGTGAGTACAGCTCTGGGCAGGCATTTTTTACCTGTGCTGACCCACACTCTCCCAAGCTATGCTATGGCACAGCTCTGCAGTCAGACTTTTCCAGGGACCAGTTTGACTGTGGAATTGGGTGCATCTATCCTAATTTTGGGGACTAAAATGCTTATAAGCTCATGTGTGTCTCACTCTGTGTCAACTGCTCAGTTTAGTATCCAGGAACCATATGTTTAATTTACTAGTGAAGATCATGGCTATGTGCTCAAAACAGTTGAACCACATGTTGTTTTGGAGCCTCTCTTGGCACAAGCAGCCAGGAGTGATTTTGGGATGGCTTGTGAGAGCATCAAAAGACCTTAATTTCATAGCTGAAAAGGTTGGAAAAACAAATTATCGTCAGAAACAAGAGCACACACTCTGGGGTGGGGGAATCAAGACTCCTTTCATTCAGAACCTCCCATGGTGTATCTGCTGATGGGTTTCAAGTACCAGTTTTATATGGATACCTTATGCATCTGGGATGAGGTCTACTGATGAAAGTCAAAATGTTTGACAACTGGCACTGTTTTATGAAAAACCTTCATTTCTTTCATCAAAGAAGCAGTGGCAAAACCCCAAACCATCCAAAGCATCTGTTTCCAGAGTTACCATCAATCGAATTCACAAAAACACTACCATATAATAATTTTTGTAAATATTAATATGGTTGATAGTATTTTTCATCTTCATGTTTAGGCACTTAAGACTGAGTATTCAGAGTTATGTAATTTGACAAAGGCTTTAAAGAAAGTAATTTCCAGAGCTCAGGTTAGTCACCAACTCCAAGAGTGCCCCAGATCTCAATGCTGGGACTGAACCCCATCTGCTACTGGCAATGGAGCAAGCAGGTTATTCAGCAAAGGTGGCTGGAACACTGCAACAGATGACAGGGAGCATTGCAAAGGCTTTGGTGTATCATCAGTGGCATTTGCACAAAAACAAGTGAAAAGAGTAAAAAGGTCCAACTTCAAGCATTTAACTTTTTAATATTATGAATACTTTTATTTGTTTATTTTAAGGATACTATGAAAAGGAGATTTTTCAGGAAAAGCATACTGTGAAAATGAAAAGTGTTAGGAGTGTATTTAAAATAATTTAAACATCAGTAATATTTTTCTTTAGATTTTACTGCATCAAAATTTGGGAAGATTCTAGCTAGAGGTTTTGTGCCTCTCTGAAGAATATCTGAATTATTCCTTCATTGCTATAAAAGACACAGGGAAAAGATTAATAACAGAAACTCTACATTAAGGATAACTTTTAGAATTTTTTACAAGTCCAAAGAGAACAGCACCAAAATAAAAACAATGAAAGTCATGTTGAAGAGAAATTAAATTTCTTCCCGACTAGAAGGTATTAAAAAAGACTTACATAGTAATCAGAGTATAACAATCAGGCCCGCACAATATATATCATTGAGAATACATATTTTAGTGACTAGAGAAAATTATGCTACTCAAGAAAAAAAATTAATTTTACTTAAATTGACATCCTTAATTTTCAAGGCAAGTGTTTCTCTGACTAGTCTGACACAGTTTAAGTAGTATAGATAGTCTCTCTTTTATAACAAACTTGGTAGACTCCCAAGTGACCTAATAGGCATCATCCTTTGAAATCTGAACACATGGAATTCACTCAGGATTTTACATCATCTTGCAAGACAAGATATATCATGAGCCCCATTTAAAATTATTTACATGTGAATTAATAATATTCCAAAGTAGACATTTTGCAACAAAGTTAAAGTTCAAAAAAACCCTAAGAGCAATGCCTGCAGTGATTTTCACCTTTAGCAATCAATAAATTTGTTGGAAGAAGTTATTATTGAAATTTTGCCAAATGCAAGTGGTACCAACGTGAGCATTTGTTTTCCAGGTTGTAAGTTTTTTTCAGACAAAGTTTTCATAACATTTCTGCATTTTTGAGAACCAAAAGCATCTGTTGCAACTCTTTATTTATAATCTCTGTTCTAGAAGATATTTTTAAAGTTTTGCAAATATATTACCTCATATTATTTATGGCATAGCAGAATTCTGATTTTGGTTCAGTTTGGGTTTTCTTTTCCTAGGTGTCACAAGAAGACAAAACAATGACACCTAAAGCTTCAACCACATAATTTTATAAAAATCAAAAATTAATGATAAGGAGAAAAAAATTTCTACTCGAGAGAAAATAAGGGGATTTAGCAATGTACATTCACACAGTCATAAATTATTGTGTTGTATCTAACCTGTCACAAACCATATGTATTATCCACCCACACTGTAATACAGTTTCAGGAAGTTTCCTGAATTTCTCATGTAAAAAATAAGGTTTTGGAAAGAGAGGTAATTCAACATTTCACATGGCAGCCTTTAATGCATCCTCAAATTCCAATAATTAGTAGGACCAAACATAGGAAGATATCTGGTCCTATACCCAGAGTTGCATTTCTGAAACTGTTTTCTATACAGAAACGAATAAAAACTTCTGACAAACAAAGGAAGAAGGGACAGGTCAAATCTGTGTTAGATTAAATGCTTATACTTTTAAGTTCTACCATATGTTGATTGTCCAGAACATTATAAATATAATTGAGTATAAAATATCTTTATATGGAGGGGTGTTCAGCCAGTACAAATTAGCTGCAATTAAATCCTGCTCTTGCTGATTACTATATGTGTTCAGCTGTCAATCTCTCATGTCCACTCTCGCTGTAGCTAATTTCAAGCAATATCCAGAGATATACAGATTTCAAACAGATTTGAAACCCTTCAGTCTAGGACCAAAGAAATGCAAGGCAACAGTGAAATTCAAGGCACAGACAAACCCCATTCTGCCAAGAGACACAAGAATGAAGTGTGCAGAGATGTTAATTTGACTGGGACACCTTCCACCAAGGGCTAACATTTCTGTGGAATCCTCAAGTCAGATATAAATGCTTCTGAACAGCAACACTCCTCCTCTTTTTTTTTTTTTTTTCTTTCTGTTTAACGTTAATGGAAGATGCCAGATGGATGCTTTTGGAGATTAAAATGCCCTTTTTCTATGTTGAGGGGAAGTTTAGTTGCTCCTATGTTCAGAAGCAACTAAATGAATGCAGCCCATTACTGCCTCCCTTCAAGGGGTACAAAAGTAATTCTACTTTCATGCTCTTTCACTCTTCATTTCTTGTGCTGATTATGCCAATTAGAGCAGTCTCCTTAGTGATGCGGTCATCTGCCCTCTGGAAATCTTACCTGCCTGTTTATATGCTTGCAGGTACTGACAGCTGCAGAACGAATTTGATACAGATCATTTAACTATCCCCAACAATGAGCAAGGAGATAAACTACAGACTGAGTGGTAAACAATCTGTTGAGCCATTTATACCATTTCTGCCTTAGTGTGCTCTTTTACTGTGGAATACAGACTACATAAACTTAAAAGTATATACATATAACATATATTCTAGAAACTATCTTTAAGATGGAAGAAATTTTGGACTGTCTTTACTGCAGATATGTGGAACTGTCTCAAATGTGGGGACCAAAGAGAGAACAGTATCTAAGTAAGCTGCATGATTAAGAGGTTAGCACATCTGCTTACACAAAATCTAAGTTCTTTTCCTCTAAACCCCATTAGTCTACAAATACTTCTTTTCCAGTGTAGAGAATATCTAGTTCATACATTCTGCTTGGTTCCCTAGTGAACAAACCATTTGTTTTCAAACCAAAATCAAATCCTTTATTCTCAAAGTCCTAGTCAATGTGACCCCCTAAAGAACTTTGTCTACATTTTTTCTTCTAATCTCTCAGCCTTCCTTTTCTTATTATGGTTGTCTTCTTCCCTGGGTGACTCCAAGGGCTTCCTTACATTGCCCAACATGGTAGCCTCATCTTCACTCATGTTTCTGTTTCACTCAAGAACTTAAAAGTCTTCTCTCAAAACTTTTTTCAGTTGATTTCCTAATACTGACCTTAATCTTTCCAAATGTTGTCTTTACATTTTAAGATTCTTGCTTAAGTTTATATAAATAAAAATTAAAAAACAAAAAGTCCAAAAAATGTTATTAACATGATACATATGTAAAATGGTCTGATTTAATCATACTCCTGCTCTTAACTGCTCTTTTCTCCTGTATTTTAATCCCTGCTGAATCTAATTTATATGCTGTGATTAGTATGTTTAGAATAGTCTTACTTTCAGCCTCAAGGGGTTCAAAGATGTTACTGCTTTATAGTGCAACAGTATTATTTTGCTTACAGTAGTAAGCGTCCAGAATATCTATGAAGTTCCAAATGCAGTAGGAGCAGAAGCAATAACAATCAACCGATTTTAAAATATACCATGTCATTTTACATGTAATAGTAGCTACAGTTAAAGCCACTCTTTTCTGTGAATAGAATACACATGAATAACAGAGGGTTTTTACATGCCACATAATAAGCAGACCTGCAAGAGCATTCAACATACGAGGATAAATGAGTCCATTGGAAGAGAGATTTGCTAGGAAAGAAGAGACTAAGACTCTGCATTAACACTTGGGCAAAGTCCATCAAGCCAAATACACTTTTGCCTTTGGATCTGGGCATTTTACAGGCAGAAAAGAAGCTGAAAGTGCCATGTTCAGAGCCCTCTCCACAGAGGTGACCACATTTGCACATAACTGACTTCATCAATCAGAAACATGCCATGTGCAATGTAACGGAGAAATAAAGAATAGCCAAGAGACTAAAGAAAACTGTGCTCTAAACAACAGCAGAGAATGCAGAAAAAGAAATGAGATAAAACAATACTCCTCATTAGTCTTTAATTTCCTGAAATACTGGGTACACTAAAAAGCAAGTTAACTACACATAGCGTAGCACTGACTCACAGGCTTCTACCAGGACATCTCAAAAGATCCTGGTACCGAGAAGAAAGGCATTTAATCGCTGTTTTTGTGGGCTTTTGTTTGGTTGCTTTTTTAATGGTAACAAATTCTATACGTTTTTTAATTTGCTTGAAGATTCTTTAGGAGAATCCTAAACTGCGCAACACAAAAATCTGCTCACTCTGAAAAACGGCCATCGTCTTCAAGACTGGCTGCAGTTTGCCCTTTGTGCTTTGAGACTGAGAATTCAAAAATGCAGACCTACAATAGCCAAGCTGCCCCTTTTTATCTGGAGGCTTTGGGTATCCCCCAAGATTTTTATATAAATGTAGTGCACTCTGGTTTACATTAGAAAAGGAAACATTTATCTTATCACATTGATATCGGCTCAGTACAATATTACATTCTGGAATAAGAAAATATTGCAACTTTTCTTGAAAAGGTCAAGAGGTACTGTTTATCTTCAGGGCATAATGAATTACATCGTATTGCCTCCCCAAGAACTCTGAAAGAATGGAATATGTTTTGACGCATAATGCACAACTCAGGGCTCTTTGATAGTAGGTGGAATAATAAACAAAGCTGTAGTGGAATACTTCCAGCTTCAAAATTCTGTATAAATACAAATCTATGTGAGAAACCTGGTTAACAAGTAGTGCTTTTGCTACTAAAAAAATACGTGTGACAATTCTAATCAGGCATGACCTTCAAATCTCTTCAGCCTCTTAATTGTACCCTAAATTCAACTTTACTTACTTATATTATTACACGTTAAACTTTATAGCTGTTCAGCTAGGAAATGTAACAGCTGCAAGTTTCTGGTTTCCAATTTTATAGTCAGAACACATCTTTTTATTTATGAAAATCACATTCCCTCTTATGTCTGATGGCTTGGTTTATGCTGCAATGATCACACTCTCAATTCACTGTTATTGATCGCTAAATACTGCCCACTTTTCTGAAGAAATGTTTCCAGTTAGGCTTCATAATGTAAAAAAATAAATAAATAAATAAATAAATAAATAAATAAAATTATGATATCTGAATCTGAAACCTCAATAATAGAGACTTGTGTCTCCTCGTATTTTCTGTATCAAGACCAGTGACTGGTAAGTAGAAATTTTAGTGGAAAATCTATGATGATACTTACAAGCCAAAAATGGTTTTCCCACGGAAAACACCAAAAACACAGCCAATTTTTTATACAACCTCATCTTTCAACAGCTCATCTATTTTATCAGTAGGAAGTAATATGCAACTTGGTCCTGAATATTAATTTTTCAAAACAAGTGAGAAATTGAATTAACAAATGAACAAGGGGCTGTGGAAAAAAAATGAGAGGTAAACTAGGGAGTAATGGCAACACAATGCATTCGAAAAATCTCTACTGCTCTGAAAATTTCCTTTAGCAATCATATTTTGCCTGGTGTATTACGAAATTAGCAGAATGCAGATGGTGATTGGAGCAGTAATCTGGAAGCAAGACGTGTGTCAGCATGCCCCTTTTTCTGTCACAGCAGGGGTGGATGGCTACTACCTGCTACCCAAGATTGCTGCAAGGATCTTTTCCTTATTCTGTCCAGTTGAAACTCAAAACAGTGATCACAGTGGTCAGCTTTTACTTTACCGCTTAATACAGGAAAGAAGTACTCACCGAGCTGAAATTCGTCTCAGATGGCAAGTGAGAGCTAACAGCACCAGCTCTTGTAATCTGTTCATTCAACACAAGAACTCACATTTCAATTTATTCTGCCATGAGATCTTGAAACACGCAGTGGTCAAAGAAGAATCAGTAGGCAGAGGGTGCTCTAACACATACTATAGATCTTTGGCAATGTGGGGAAAAAAAATGAAAGAGACAAACCTGGAAATGTGTGGAGACACACCTAGACTAAACATGCAGGACAGACAGGGAGACCTTGAATTTCAATTCAGAAAAGAGGTGAGAAATAGTAAAGAGGTGCATACAGAAATCTTTCTATTTGTGGGTACTGGGTCAATAAGAAAACAACGAAGATCAGTAAGAACTGCATCACTTGAGGGCACTAAGCCTCCATCAGACCTACAAAAAGAAATGCCACATCAGTGACAACAGCTGAACAGCTTCAATGGCAAGATCAGGCAAGATCACAATATCAAAGTAGTTATCTGAAATAAAGTAGCTTAATAGACTGTGCTTGAACCTACATCATGTGGCAGAAAAATCACAGCTAGATCAATTTTCCAATGAATATGCCAAACACAGATGTTTGTGGAATAAATCAGGGCTTCATTTTTTAGATAAGAACTCTTACCCCAAGTTACAGAAAAAGGGAAAAGAAACAAGAAAAGGAAATATATTACTGTGACTAATAAAAAAATAATAACTGGAGTGCAATATCATGGATCTCATGGTTACGGGAGGTGGAGACATGATCAAACAATAAATAGACAGAATTGGGATCAGAGTTGTTCAGCAAACAGTCTGTTTGGAAAATTATTTGAGTCTGCCCTGTCATATACAGTGGTTAAGTAACTGTTAGAAGAAAGTAGAGTGAAATGAAAAGACTGTGTTCAAAAACTTCTGAAAAGCAATCTCCATGAATTCTTTTGTTTTCTGGTGGAAGTTTTCTTTCCTCTGTTTTTCCTAATACAGCAAAAGTTGAAGCATATCAAATCATTTAAAGTATCATCAAACATATCAAGAGATGTTCTGTGGAGAAAGGAAACTATACACATTTTCATCAGATTTCAAGACAGTGACCATGGCTGCCTCTGTACAAAACTGCAATGAACAAAACACAAAGAACACTCTCTTGTTTTCCTTCCAAAGTATTCTTACATTCTTAAAATATGTCACAACCAAAGCAAAATCAAGAAGAAAAAATTACAGACTTACAGGATGGTTAGATTTTAATAGGACAGTTAGATTTTAATAACTTACTATCAGACTAATGATAAATATTAATAGCCCTGAATAGGGCTATGCCCAGTTCTGCCAGTTGGCTCGTGTCATCTGAGTCTTGAAGTAGAGTTGCAGAGTTTTTCATCAAACTAATACTCCCAATTTTAAAAAGAGTGCTTACCATGCAGAAAATGCTTGAAATTCCTAACAAATTACCTTTCAAGTCCAAACTGCTAAAACAATAAGCTAAATGCCTAAATATAAAGTAGCAAAAATGAAATAATATAACCTATAATTCCCACATGTTTAGCCAAGTTCTATTATTTGTCCTTTACTCTTTAGGAAAAAAAATGCATATAGGAGGATAGCTCTGCTTTCCATACCTTTCAAGAAAAGCACCCTTGACTGTAAAACTAAATGAAGTTTTGTACTTTGATTTTTTTACATTTTATCTGACTCTTCTGCATCTTATTTATTAGGTTCTACAAATGGACTTCTGTTGGAGTTTTTTGGGTCATTTGGCCACAGATTTATCACTGGATTTTAAGAATTAAAATGCATAAATAAATTTTAAAAACAAAGTTAGGAGTTGTTTCTTCATACCCTTTTTGCCATGTACTACTGGATAACAGTGTTGATAAATTACAATAATTCAGACCTACTGAAAGGACTGCCTGTATCTCAGTAAGTCAGGTTACCATTCTCTGAGAAGGAACTGAAGATATCCCTGGACTTGCCGGGCATTTTAGATTTAACACTTGGCCTCTCAGAGCAGTTTTTATCTTTTAAAACTGTTCTTTGGCTTTAAGAACATTTCTGAAGGGCTTGGCTAGCTCCAGGCACTTAACCCTGGTTTGCACTTGTAGTGCACCAAAGGCTGTGGCTTCCAGCTAGGAAGTCACTGACTGATTGACAAAGAGACACAATATCCCGGCACAGTACAGGGAGTATGGACTGAAATTGTATTCTTGATGCACTCTGTACATTTTGAAAAAGCAAGGAGAAAGAAGGTGCTGTTTGAGGTTCTGAGAAAATTTTGGAGCCCAGCTGAAGAAGCAGGAGAGGCAATGATTGAGAAGAACAACAAAATATGGACAAAAATGGGTTTTGTGATCATTATGCAATTATTTCCAACTTGTAGGAGGGGGAGATGAAGGAATTCGTGGCCATCCTTGGGAAAGGAGAAATAAAAAGTGGCACTTTCTGCCTTGAGGAATCTTTCACATCTCATTCACATCACAGGGACTGTTGGAAGTTACAGTTAGCCCTTACAGCACTTGTCTGATCATTGGTCTATGTGTAAAAAATATTTGATATTTTGGACCATTCTTCTCTTATATTGCCAAAAACCCTTTTCTCCTTCAAACTGAGTTTTGTCTATTAAGCCTCAGGTAGTAGGGCCTGTAAGATCAGGAGTGATAAGAAAACACCTTAGGACACTTAGCACAGCTAATCATAAAAAGCAAGAAACAGAGTAAGATACTTGCTCATTGCATTACACAAAAACAATTAGGGAGTAACAGGCCTTGCTAACAGATTTTTGTTATTAAGGAAACCATTAAAGAGGAGGAAAAACTCCAATCAGAAATTACAGCCCACTGTGCTAGATGTTCAACAAATACAGTGCACAGACGAACCTTGTGATAGTTTGGAAAGCATGTAAAAACATATGTGTAAAAACAATTGGTTAAAGAATATTTTACATTATCTATTCACATAAATGGCATGAAGACAGATTTTTGGCCTCTCTTTAAAAGCTATGAAAAGCTGCCCAAAAATAACAGGATAAGGTATTAAGAGAAGGTTTTAGCAGCACGAATCCACACAGTAGCAAAGCTGGAGTCTGCTAGCCATACTGTTGTATGCAAATAGGTGCTAATTTACATTCTGGGATACTTTAGCACCTGAGACAATTAGTATCAGGACATGTAAATGAGTTTGAGCATCATAATCACCAGAATGGGGTTAGTGTACCCTGATACACAATACTCATGCTTCAAAGATGCTCACAAGTTCTGGCGTACATTTTAAGTATTCCGTATTTTTCCCTCAGATTCATACTTCTGAACGTAATTATCAATATAGATAACATGTTTTTTTTATTCATTCTGGTTCTTTCCCAAGCAGCACATGGGGCTGACTTTTGACCCACTGTTTTCGAAACTGTTCCACGAGCCTACACAAGTAAAAATTACATGAAGTTAAGAATGCAAAGTAGTAACATAGGATTATACAAATTGCAGTATTTTTAAAAAAATTATCCTTAAGTAAGAGGTATCAATAGAAAAAGAAGAATGTTACGGTTTTACTTAAGCAGGATTATAAGTATGGTAACAAATGGAATGCAAGAGGATAGCCAAACATCTTTCATAATCTGCAGTAATGTTATCCAGCAGCGACGGCATCAAACAGCAGTCATGTCAGGATTGCTCTAAAGCAGCAAAAAAAAAGCATACTGGTCACTTGGATATTTTTGCAACACAAGATGAGTTTTTACTGATTTTTTTTTTCTTGATTGTGCAGCTCTTTTTGCTTTCAAGTGTAGATCCTTGAAACTCCATGGCTTCTTCCTCAACCCTCCCATCACAGCTTCTCCTCTGTCCTTTAACTCTGTATTTGCTCATGCACATGTGGAAAACAGCATGTCTTCCTTCCTATGCTCCTTGCCTTTTGCTTCTGCTTTCAAATTCTTCTAATAAATAAAATGCATATAGTTCATTTTCCTTGTATTACAGAGAACATCATCTAAACCAGGCAAAGGTGCTCTGAAAATGGCCCCTACATCATGCATGGGGAGCCAGCTGTCGAATTTAAGAGCAGTCTGTGATCTGAGGCCTAATAGGAGAGTTCCTGTCTCCCAACATGGCATCCATACTAGGAAGAAAGTATTCCCTAAATTATTACTTCAGTTCCACTGAGAATAATGAAACATCATCCATTTTGCAAGATAGCCTTTAGATGTGGAAATTTCCTCGACAGTGTTTTTTTCCTCCTTGAGTTAGCCATGGCTAGGAAAACAAAACCTCATAGTTGGTGAGGAAAAATGAATCATAGCCAGAAGACACATGGTTTTTGAATGCCTCCAGCTGTAGTACAGACACTATGTTTCAGTAAGTTTT
>VZTG01003817.1:408060-440560 GCA_013397845.1 Melanocharis versteri
ATTACTGGATAAATTATGCACTCAGTGTTGGACAGAAAATTTGGGGTTTACGAAAACAGCAAACATGGGTATTATCATCTCCAACATGCATTCAATTGACATGAAAATTAAAGGAAAAACAAATGGTTCATATACAACCTCAGGGGAAAAAATAATGGTTAAATCGAGATAAGCAACTCTTTTCCCAAGCTAGACAGCAATCTACAAGTCCCATTTTATCACCATGTGCTCATAGAGATTTCAATGCACATAAATATATTCATTAAACATTATGTAATATCTTAGAAGATTTCTTTTCTTTTCAACAGGCAGTTGAAAATTCTGCTATGAAAGTCCAGTGTATTTGTTTCAAAAAACATGCCAGAGAATTGAAAGACAGAAGAATTTAGACCATTTGAATAGATTATTTAAGCTTTTGAAAATAAAATTCATAAAGGTAAATTTTTTTCACCTTAACTTGAATTTAAGTGGATAAATCACTTGTATTTTAGAAGACAATAGCTTGTACTCCATGTTTCACTGGTTATGAGATTGCACACCTTTTCATGATACACTTTATCTCAAAGTTGTCTGAGGCTGTTCCTATTATGCTGTGTGCATGACCTTTTAGTAAGCTGAAGAAGATACAGTTATCTTCTTTTCTGACATGCAACATCTATCAATCAACATGTTTTCACGTAATTTATTCAAGGCAAATAGCAGCTCCTAAGGCTAGTGAACCGCAGCACTATCCCAGTGATTTTGATTAAGGAACGATGTGGACAGCTTAGGTGGGAAATGAAAAATGCATACCACTGTTGATAAAGATGTAACTGAAACAGTAAACGGATCTGAAAGACCAAAATGTATATAATTTTAAGTGATTCACAGGAACTAATGCAACCTAATATCACAAATACTGGAGATGTGTTATTTGATGAACTTAAAATGTTAGCAAGTTCAGTTTACCTATGGTTTTTAAAGCAATGTCTGCAGAGTTTTCTTGGCCTAATCTACATTTTTCTCATTGAATCAAGAATGTAAATTAAGACAAAATGATTCTTTTTCAATTTCATGCTGAAGTAGCTCAAGTTAGTGAACGTAATTTCTCCTAACAAGAAAAATTTATCACTGTAAGCTCACTCAGTTGCCTTTTATAGAGAGTTCCTGTATGCATTTATGGAAGTGAAAGAATAAAAAGATTGATAAATGTGCCAAAGGAATGGTCCCTTTAACTAATTCAAGCCAAGGCAAGCACAATTAAATTACTCTTACCAAACAAGGATATGTAAAGATCATTTCATCATCTATGTGATAATCCTCATCTCTGACAGAATGCAGCTTATTTTTCACTATGACTGAGTTATTTACTCTATTCTGAAATAAGTCTTTCTTTTGGAAAAAAAAAATAAGTTTGTCATATTTTTACACACTCTTATTTCAGCTGCTAAATGAATTTGAAGCTTTTGTTCACTGTCAAATCCAACTATAATGAAATCAAAGCATAAGTATATAAATAAAGCATCTTAAAAGTTATTATTTATATTTTAAGCTCTGCAGAAGCTTTCTCATACATTCTGAGATTCAAGTCCAGTTCCATAGGCCTTTTATCTCAAATGATAAAAAGGAGAACTTTCTGCCTTTCCACGGTGAAAGAAAGGCTTCAATTTTTTTGTCTTGCATATAAATCTCTAAATTCTAAAATTCTAAATTTGAATTTAATTTCTGGCATGATTTCTGGTATAAGTTATTCACATAAGACAACCAAATTAGGTTTATGTTTTGTAACTAAGATTCCACACAATTCTGTTGTTATTTTATTGTCAGAATGCCTGAGTCATAGAATAGGAAACTATTGTGCTGTTACTGTGCAAATACTGAACAAATTAGCAATCTCTGCCTCTCCTGGAGGTTACCAGGCAAGGACAAGACTAGTAAAATACATTAACAGATGTAGAAGAGACAGAGAGTAAAGTACAAAGAGACAATGAAGTAACATTGTCAGCATGACAGTCTTTGTATACCATCCCAACCATTGTCTATATCTAAGTATTTCTCTGAAGGAGAAGAATGAAGTAATTTTTGGTCTACTCAATCAAGCCATTGGAACCAGGTTACTATGAAAAATTAGAAAAAATAGAAAACTTTTACTGAGTTATTTGAAGATCTCAAAAAACATTTGGATGGATAAGTAAGGGTATAAGCCAATGTAAGATGAAGTACAGTTTCTTTTATGTGGTGTAACAAACAGGAAATACATTGTTAAGGTACAAATAAAATTAAAATTGATTCATCGAACTGAATGTTTATTTAGAGGGGAGGAGGAAATCTCCATTGTTCTATTTTGTTTTAGTAAGAAAACTCATCGTGCAGTGACTCCACAGAAGGAACTCAGAAAGCTCATGAATACAAACATATAGCTATTGAGTAAGGAAGCCCATTACTGAAGTCAAAGGTTCATTCTCTTCCCCTTGGACACGGAGGAAGGCACAGACATGTTCTCCTCTCTTTCTTATTCAGTACAGAAAGAGCTCTCCCACTTTACTGCCCTGAACACTGAATTGGCTCTCCTGCTTCAATATCCTTTAGTTGGTTAACACAAACATGCTTTTGAAGGTTACTGATACTTCTTGTCATAATAAAAGTACTATTTTTGTTGTTCCTAAAATAAAGGCTACATCTGTTAGGGAAGAATGAATGTCTGAATACTGCAGACCAGTTCACTTCCTATGTGCTAATGCATCAGCCTGCAGAACTTGCCTTCCATGGACAACCTTCAGTCTTTTGCATTTTTGCATTTGTACAGATGGTTAGCAGTACAATTGCCCTTCAGCCTCTTAGCAGTTGTCAAAATTAACAAAGGATGGAGTTATTAATTAATTACAGTAACATGTAGATGCCTAAATTAAGGCCCCATTAGATCTGACACCGTGCATGTGTGGCATAAAAAGATCAGGCAAACACACAGCGGGAAAGAGCAGAAGGCAAGGAAAAACAAAGCATTCCCAGTTACTATAAATGGAAGTTTCAGTCCACCCATGGATTAGCCAGTGCTGAGCTTGCTGTACACAGCACATGGACATGAACTGCAGGGACAGCAACAGCCATAGTGGATTTGCAGATTTTTATGGAGCAGCATGAGACAGAGCATGAAGGTGGCTGGGAAAAAAAAAAAATGGACTAAACAGCAATGAAAGCTGGCATTAAGGACAGAGAGGAAATTAAAAGTTGTGGGTTTGGTAAAACCATCCAGGAGATGAGACTGTAGGAGACTGGGAGAAGGGAAGACGTGGAAGTACTGGGAACTCGTAAGAAGTCCAAAATCATGCTGGATTACAGACAAGAAGTGCACAAGAATGAGAAGACTCAAGCTACACAAGAAGTGATGGAATCACAAAAGAAACAGAAGCAGAGGTGAGAGATGAAGAGTGCTTGGAGTTATTGTGGTCTTTTGGAAGCCAGGAAAACACCTTAGATAATAGGAACAAAAAAGGGATGACTATTTACTTGAATAGCTGTGCAGTCTGAGACTCGTGATTAGAAGGAGACAGAAAGAATATTGGAGAGATGAGAAAAAAGGACAGTAACACTGACTTTCAGAGATCGTCACCAGTTTTAACAAAGGTTCCAGTTCTCCTACCAGATCTTTCACTGAAACACTCACCAAGAATAAAGAATTTACTTTACAGAACAGGGAAAAAAAGTGAAACTTTGAGATAGTTGAATTCAAAGAGATTTAATTGCTTAGTTATTCTTGTATAGATCTGAAATAAATTGTTTACTTTTTAGAATCAGTAACAATTGCCAACATGTTAGAAACTTTTAGGTTTGACCACTTCACCATTATTTTTACCATGTGAATGTTTGAAATCACGTTGATGCTTTCCTCAATAGTGGAGACTTGAAATGCTGTTTCTCTCATTCAGAATCTAAAAATGGCAGCATCCCATGAACTTTGCTTAAAACATTTACTTATTTATGCTGTTTAGGATCACTGCAGTTGGTTTTCATTACTTCCTCAATGCAACAGTTACTTCCCAACACCAGTCAAGAGGAGAGATACTGGATGTGCCACACCAGAAAGCTATGAAATATTCAATAATGAAAATCCCACAGCTTTTATCAGACCTCCTAAGCCAAAATTCACTTTTCATTTAACAAAGGTAAAAGATGACCTAGAGGCGACCTAATTATTGGGCAGAATGGATCTTCAGAAGACCAGGACTCAAGTCCCTCTCAGCTGTTAATGTTCAGATGAAAACTGAGTGATTATTATTTGCATAAAGTGTGGACTACAGCCTAAAAGTATAAAGTCGTGTAGATGTAGGCAGGAAACAGTACTTCTTTGAGAACAGTTCTGTTTATGTTATAGCTTCTCAGTTTGCATTTCATGAAACGACCTTTCATCCTCTCACCCTCTGCTAGGTGAACTCTCTCGCCAGCCACGGCAGCTTATCGCGGCTGTCAGGAAAGGTGTTAGCAAACAGTGTGCATACCCTACATACATGCGGTTACAAACAAACGAGCAAATCTTACACTGTTCCTTGCCAAGTGGGAACCGTATCTACAACTGCAGTCTAAATATAATCAGGCTAGTATTCACATTAAAAAACCCAAACAACCTCTTCTTTCCAAAGCAGAGAATATCTTCTGTGCTGATTTTAAGATGTGTATGAAACTCTACAAACAGCAAGCATATTTTTTCCATAATTTTAAACTTTTTTGATAACAAAATTAATTTAAAGAAAATTACAAAGGTGACACAGTCACATGCAACAGAGACTTCTAAAACACTCAGTCCAGATCTGTGTGTTTCAAATTTATCAGTGGTTAGGGTGATTTAATACTACGGAATTACACCTGATTTTAGGCCTATAATATTGGAAGTGGAGCTTCAAAAATACTAAAAAATAGTACCAGAGGCTGCCATTAAACTGTCACGATAAAAAGCACTAACAATTTCAGCCTGCAGGGCAAAACCTTTACAAAGAAGGAAGAGTAGTGTGGATCTGCTATAAATTTTGAACATAAGTTTGGGAATATGGGGATGGCTCCTCCAAATAATGTCTAGAAGGAAGAACACCCAATCCTCCTTGGAAGTCAACTGGCTAGCTAGAAACTAGAGACCAAGGTCAAAGCTATGGAAGGAGTATGTCTTAAGGAAGGCTGATAAGTATAAAGTTTATTCTGTAAATTTAATGTTTCACAACGCATAGCTGGCCAAAGGGAAGAGTAATACACAGCTAGATCATAAACTGCCCTCCAAAGGCAGGAAGATTAGGATGCGAGGGTTTGGCTACTGCAAAGAACATACAGACAAAAGAGCAATTCCGAAAAATAGTTAAAGAAATACAGAATTATCTAAGAAACTTCCTCTTTGGAAGAAGCTAAAAGCCATATACAATGACCTGCAAATGAACGGACAGCACTAACACTGGACAGAGCAGAGCTCCTGAAATAACTATGAAAACTATCAATGATCTTTATCAGAAAAGATGAGGGTCACTGATGCTACAAACAAGGAAAAAATATGAAGAAAGACCTAAGAGTGCATGGGAGAAGGTGAAGCTAAATGGTTATACAACAAATTAAGAGACGATTATGACCGAAAAGACTGAGGGGAGAAGAGATGTTATAAATAAGATAGAAAACGCATGGTCTGAATGGCAATTTAATTGCATTTGTTGATTATCAGCAACAGCCCACCTCAACTCCCCAAATCCTCAGCAAAAGGTACAGTATATAACCACCTGTCTAATGGCTGCATGCAGTTTTGACAGCAGGCAAAATCTGAGGCATAGCTTCCACATTGGGTTTTTTTTCACATGTATAAACAAAATCTCTGATAACCTGTATCCTGCTAAAAGCACCAGCACCAAAATATTGTGATAACCATGATAACAAGGGGGAGCCATATCTACAGCAGAAGGGCTGGTGAAGAAAGCAGGCCCTATGGAAACGTCACCCAGAAAGCTACTGGGCTAGAAGTGCTTTTGCTTTTCTGTTTCATGAATAAAACACAGGTTATGTGAGTGAATACACATTACTGCTTCACACACTGACTTAAAACGAAGTAGTCTTGTTTTCAAAAAACATTAGTTAAGAACTGGTAAGGCTGGTGGCAGTGCATACTGCTATATTTGTATTTTCAATTAAATATAAAAATCAGAGGTAAATGAATTAGAACATTCACTATGATTTTCTTGTTGTTTGATGAATCATAATTAACACTCATTCAGTTATTTATGTTATAATGCTATCTGATGACCAAAAACTGCTTGTCTAGTCCATTAATACATAAGTCATTACCAAAGATTTCCCAGACAGTTTAAGAAAACAAATTCCAACCTACAAAGTGTTTGCTGAATTGTTTTCACAGCTAATTTATGATACACTTCTGTTTTGTCATTTAAATCATGTAATACTGCCTTCACTGCCTGGCTGAAAGACTGAGGGACTAGAACTTCTTGACTTAAATAAGAAGCAACAAAGGAGAAGCAGCAAGTACTGCTGTGACAACATAAGTAATTCAGTTGAACTAGAAACACTTATCTACTATGAAATAAAACACAGCATCACAACAATAATTTATTCCATTAATTAGAAGTGGGGAAAGAATTAAATAATGTTCAGGATTCAAACAAACATTTTTGTTGTGAACTCCAGCAAGAAAGCTTTCAGCTACAAAACCAGCTTTAATGCATATACAATATTATTTAATCAAATTGTATATACTTTTTGCTATTGATTTTAAGAAGAGTACCTACCTCACATAATTTACAGGCTGAATGCCCAGTGAGCAAGGTATGCAATTTGTTCCCTGATTCTCTGAACCCAGTTTCTAAAACCTGCCAGTCATCATTTAAACAAGTTAAACGGGCAGCTGCGTTACAGAAGTGATTTTTCACACAGAACCTAATGGCATCTGAACAAATATGAATAATATCTGAAATACCATTTTAGCAGTTAGTAGTGCTTGAAAATACGTCTGAAATGTATTTGCTCCTAGCTGGTTTGTGATGTTTTATCCTGTAGACCCTGAGCAGAAGCAGTATGCTAGTGTCTTGCCTAGAAGCGGCTTGTGAGGATGATGGTAACCCTTTCTTTGGTGGTTGGCAAAGGGCTACTCCTTGGAAAGAGGATTTTTCTGGTAAACTTGTAAAACTGGGCTTGTCAATGCATGGTTGAGATAGTTCTCAGTATGTTCCCTTCTCTTTAGTAGTACATGCAAGAAGCACTGGTGCTCTAATGAAGCAATTTCCTCCCTTGAGCTGCAAGCCACGAGCCTTGCTACCTTGACTAGCCTTATGTAATGCTATTTGAAAAAAATCACCTGAAATTCCTGTATCCCTAGTAACAAGAAAACCTTGAAAAAGATACAGAAGTGACCAAAATTCTCCTTGAAGAACAAGGTGTTTCAAAGATAAGAAGTAGTTTGAATTCTTCAAAGTTAGGAGGAAAAAATCGAGGATGTGGGTGAGGGTTAACACTATGCATGTAGTGAAGCAGTAACTATAGTTAGGTGGTTTGGGTTTTTTGAAGGTATACAACCTTCTTTTACATATTGATCGTTATCTTCCACTAGCAATCAGCTATCCTGGTTTCATGCGTATTAACTGAAGTACATCTTAACATGATATGTACATTTCAAATGATGGCATGCCAAAATCAACATAGAGATAATAAAAAGACATTAGGTCTGTTGATAGGAAAACCAAAACTCATTCTCTTTCCTCAGCCTTAGACAGAAATTAATGAAGTCATCAGGGTGCTGGAGCACTCAGCAAATCCAAATGCTACATTAAGGATGGCTTATACTGCAAACTTCAAAAGGAAAGGGGTGGAAATAGGAGCCACCCAATCGCTGGCTAAAGGAGACCGTAGGTGAGATTTAGAAACACTGTTTACAGGCAACTGTTGGAGAACTACGAATTTTTTTCATTGTTTCAACTTTCAGGAAAAAAAAACCAAACCTCTCCAAACTTCAATGCTGTGCAGTTCTGCAATAAAGTATACATAACCCATGAGTGACCACAGGTGTTTTGTTAGTCAGGAAAAAGGTACAGAGTTTATGATACATAGTGTGCTTCCTTAAATTTAAAGAGAAGATGACTATAATTCTTTTGAAATATTAAAAGAATGCATTACCACTTAAAAATAAAAATTCCTTTTATAACCAACAGGCACAAGTGGCAGGAACAACAAGTAGGGACAAAAAGCCACAATTTCTAACTCTCTTGACCCTGGAGGACTCTTCATTGCCATGTCCTTATTAAACCAATTGCATTTAAAAATATTTCTGACCATAAAACACAAGTCAGCAATCGATTTTAAATTTTTGAACAAGGCTAATATACCCATCTAGATGCTGGCTAGGTGAACAAACACACATTTTTTAGAGGTCAGTGAATCATAGGTCAGAAATTACCAAGGTCAGAAATTACCCACAAGATCACTGAATCCAACAACTAACCTAGCACTGCCATATTCAACAATAAACCACATTCCCAAGTGCCATGAAGTTGGCACATCGTATCAGCTCAGAAAAGCACACACCAGTTTTGAAGACAAGGATTTTTCTCTAAGAGCCTAAGATGGAGGAAGGAATACTTTTCTCTTAAGAAGTTATTTTTTCATTTACATAGCCCCTTTTATGGTGTTTGTAAGTTGGAGGAGAACATAACCAGGACAGAGGCATAAATCACACCTCCCATGCTACAGAGAAAAAGGTATATATTTTTTTCCTTTACAGCTTGGAAGGTGTTATATTCTCTAATAGTAGATTATGCCTTTGGAGAAAAAGGGAAACTGCTTTTCCAGTTTTCAATGCCAGGTTTGACAAGTGGAGATGTGTTTTTATTGTCATCTGCATCACAGAAAAGTCTCCCTTAAGCAGGAAAAAAGACTGAGCCATCAGAACTTGGCCAATGTTTCAGGAAGGAGAGTGAATGGGACTCCTTAGAACAGAAGAACTGAAAAAAAAACAAGTCAAAAAGTAAATGTGAAAGCAAACCTGCAAGGTGAGGCACAGAGATAGGGCTCCTACCATCTCTGATGGCACAGCAACCATGGCCTTTTATGTAGTCCCTCAACTGCTAGGTGAAAACAGGACAAGGAGTTGACAGCAAGGAAACACAATCTGAGTCATCCATATTATTGCCAAAAAGTTTTCTTCTAATCAAACTAGTAAGTGTATTTATGTAATTTTCTTCTTCATAGTCAGACCAAGCTAATGGTAAAGTGAGGAACCTTCCTAAGGAGAACAAGCTGAAAACATCATAAAAAGTCGTAATAACAAAATGCTTTTTGGCACAGCACTTGTGATAAAAACATATCCAGACAGAGACAATACTGTAAGGTTATCTTGACTAACAATAGGTATGATTTTAGAGATTTACATCGTTGTTTTGACTTACCTGAGAAAAATCACCTGTGGTGTAAAGAACACTACTGTAATGTAGATGACATTACAACCACCGAATATTATTCAGTTATACTGGAGGGTATTCAAAGTTGTTTTTTTCTATTATTACTAAAACCTCTTCAAAGACACAACATTCTTGGTTCTTTAGGAAACAAACTGTCCTTTCATTGTACTCCTACAACATCTTGCTCAATAGGGATCAAGAACCTGAATAAGTTTTTAAGGCTCATTAATACAAATAGTTACAATAGCACATCACATCCAAGCAATATTTTTAAAAGTACTGCTTGAATCTATAGCTAAGAAGGACTGCAACATTCTACTCAGTTGCACATGAGCCTTCAAAGCCCTCATATCACAGAACATCTCTCCCTGCTTTTATATCATTTATTTTTTTCACGTGGTCTTAAACAGGCAAATCTGTACATATATATTTAAGAAAGATAATGATCTCTTGTATCTCTTCCTAAGAAAGAGTTGGAATACAGTAATATGCATCCAGCTACATACAAAACTGCATGCATATCAATTTTCAGTAGCTAATATAAGGCAAAAAATGTATGTAGTTTTTCAACATATTCACTTTTTCTTTTTTTTACTGGGGTTTCCTTTGAGATGACAGGTATTCTAAATGACAACACAAAGAGCAGGATTATCAATCTTTTTGTCAATGCCTACTAAAATACATTCTAACTCTTGCATTAACAATCCTGCAAAACAGTGGTTAGAAGCATTACAGGGCCAAATATCTAGAAATGGGCAAAGGTTAATAAAAAGTAAGCCAAGCCTAGTCTTCTGTCCCAAGCAGAATCAGGTACCACACAAACCAGTTTCTGTGTTTTCTTGTTTTGTTTTTGGTTTTTTTTTCATTTTTCTCTTTGTGGGTTTTTGGTGGTGACTTGGACTTTTGGTTTGTTTGATCGATTATTTCTTTTACTTCCTTACCTTCCTAAGATTTAAACCAGATAGTTAGCTTTTCAAGTATAAACAGCATGACAGTTCTGGGAGAAATAGAAAATGGAAAGGGAAAGAAAGAGAAATAAAATAAACAAACGGGGAAAAAAGAAATTGAATGAAATTGAATGGAATACAAATACTGAGGTAGATCTCAAGATGGCTGCAGTACGGTATTTTCTGTCCAAAAAAGTTGCAAACAACCCATTCATCCTAGGATGGTGACCACAATACTTGCTGTATTTTAGTTCAGAATTCACTGATAACTTATGCTTACTGATCTTTATTCATGTTTAAATCCCCTAATATCAGCAGAGAGCTGACTCTACTGTAAAGCACATTTCAAAGTCAAACAAAGTGCCTCTTTGAAAGACCTGTAAGTGAAAAGATTGAAAGTTTTCTTTAATAAAATTCTTTAGTATTAAAAGAAATTATGTTATACTGTGTCATTCTTAACAGCATCTCATATTAATATTTCTATTATTTACAGTTTCTAAGAAGGGCATTTGGTAAAATTAGGCTAGAAAATTTGCTTTCACATGCATTCTTATTCTTGTATTTGACTAATTTAATTTAAAAAATGTTAAAAATAGATCAACCATTTTCTCATAAAATACAAGGTATATAATTAAAACCAGTACTTTATAACCTAACTTCTCTAATGCTTCTAGTTATACCTGTTACAATGCTACTGAGTTGTGTGCATTCTTCACAATTATCAATATTTTTTTTTACAACATAAAATGTTTTTCAGTAATTTTTGTGTATTAATGCAACTTTCTATTATATGAAATAAATTCTAGCAGGCACAAAATACTATTTTCTGTGATGGGTTAATGATGACAGCCTTAATACTTTGCCAAGTACAATTTGCAACTTGATTTCTTAAGCAAAAATAATTCCCAAGATAAAGCCACTCTGAGTTGTTTTTACATTAAATCAGTTTTATTTCCAAAAAGTACAAGGGGAACTATATTTTATTGTTATGACTCTGAAAGAAATACATTTTTAGGTCCCCTTATCCTTGCAATGATTGCTATCCCATCATACAGCAATTGTTTTAAAGACATATCAAGGAAAGTATGGGCAATTTCTGGCTAGCTATTCAAACTGCAGGCTTTACATCCAAGACATTACTGCTGATCGATTTACCTTTCGATTAGAATTCCAAAAACGTGTGGGAACAATATTTTAAAAACTGCACTTTTGAAATACCATTGAACTAATGAGGCAGATCAAGGGACCACCACCATATTCCTAATGCTTCCCGTTTCTTGATCGTCTTCAACAGAGTTTCAAAGAGCCTATTTTTAAATTAAGGGTTCTGTAATTCTTTTTGTTCACTCTTAATCAAATAGGAAATCAATGAACAGTCATGCCCTGAACTGTTCTAATTTGGATAGCTGGTCTGAAACGATGGTATTTTCTGTACATATGAAACAAAAATCTCCCCAAAATAAAGGATGCTGATTCAAGAGGAGATGTACATCTACCCTGCTTGTTTTATGGTGATCTAAACATCCTGACTAACATCTGCCCCTGATTTTTTTAATCCAGTGGCTGTTTTGGATTTGAAGATGATGCAAGAGAAAGCTCTGAATTTCTACTTCTGTCATGTCACTGATAGTGCCTTTTGCACTGAGCTATTAGCAACCATCACCATCTACAATTGCTTGACCCTGAGAAGTGCTGTGGCTCCTTTGAAAAGAAACAGTGAAAATCATTTAGGTATCATGATTAATGCCATCACAATAAAATATTTAAACATAAATGACTAATTATATCTAACCAGGCTCTCAGGCACCATTTAAAAATAGTTCACTTTCAGTTACTAAAAACATTAGACATCTTGATAAAATGTTTAGCAATGCTTTCTATGCAAAAAATCAACTTCCGACTGTTATTCAGGGAGGACATTGCATATAAAATTGTTTGCCAGTAACAAGCAAAAACATAGAGGAAGCTGTAGCTCAAACATCATCTTGCTGGCATAGATAAAATAAAGATTACTCATTTTAAAAATGCAAACCTGTTTGAATATTGCTGTATCTCGTAGTATGAGAAATAAAGACCTGATTGATACCTTCCTTCTTATGTGTTAGTTTATGTTTGTGGTTAGATTAAGATATGTTTGTGTCTGATCACAAGTTTGTTTTTTTTTTACTTTTAACAAGAGTTTTCCAACAAAGGTTCTACAAAAAGTCAGAACATACATACAGCTACTTATAACGGGTTATGAGTAAAGAGGCACAAGCTAAGATTTTGAGATTCACTTTGCCTGGTAGCTAGAAGGGACAAGAATGGATCTCACGAGAATCCTGAACCCAAAGGACACTTACCTCTTAGGCAACAGCTGATCAGAAAGGAATCATTTAGTCAATCACAACACTGGCTGGGCTAACCTCATGTGTATGTTGTGTTTTTCCCTTGATAGACAGATGATGGTTACTTAGGAGGTTTTATGAGTCCAATCTAAATACTAATTGAGGTATCAGACAGAAAATTTGTACCATAATGCTCATTACTACCATAGAGGAAACAATTCAAGTAGCTGACACTCATCTGCAATAGTATTACCAAAGTCTCACAAAAATCAATGAATCTGTAATGGTGAAAGAGAGAATAGAAAAATCCTAAAGCTATTAAAGACAAGGAAAATAAAAATAAATTCTTTTCTCAATCTTTTCACTGAGTCAAGGACTACCAAGATCATTAGAGAGACGGAGTACCTTGCCTATGAGGAAAGGCTAAGAGAATTGGGATTGTTCACCCTGGAGATGTCTTTGGGGTGACCTAACTGCGACCTTCCAGTACCTAAAGGGAGCCTACAAGAAAGATGGAGAGAAACTATTTATAAGGGCATGTAGTGATAAGACAAGGGGGAATGACTTAAAACTGAGAGTAGGTTTACGTTACATATATGGAAGAAATTCTTTACTGTGAGGATGCTGAGGCACTGGAACAGGTTGTCTAAAGAAGTTGTGGATGCTCCATTTCCTGGAAGTGTTCAAGGTCAGGGTGGATGGAGCTTTGAGCAGCCTGGTCTGGGGGAAGGTGTCCCTGTCCACGGCAGCGAGGTTGGAACTAGATCATCTCTAAGGTCCCTTCCAACCCAAGCCTTTCTATGATTTGGTGTAGCATTTCTAATGGTTTTAATGAGGGTTCAACCACAGAGAGCATTTAACCAAAGTCATTTTCCCAAATCAAGATGAATAAGTCTATTACCATAGTATTGAAAACTGGGTGTCTGCTATGTTCATTAAATACGTTGGAGAACCCTGTTTTACCCAAATATTTCCCTGAATTGAGTATGATTTAACAAGCTGTGAATAAGCTGTTACTACAATTACTCTGCAATGTGCATTCCAAGAGGGAAAAGCATGACAATCCCCACGATGATCACTGGTAGTTACAGTAAGAAATATACACTTGGCAGTCTGCCACAAACTGGTAATTGTTTATGTGAACATCTTTGATTTATAGAAAACAAGAGAGCTATCTTAGTCTAGTTTAATATTGGTTTTTACTGTGGCTCATCTGTTAGTACTTAGAAGATAGGGTGAAATTTGGCCTTTAACTGAAACTTAGGGGAAAAATCTGCCTGAAGATTTTGAAGTGAGGGTTTTGTGTACAATCTTGTGTTATTTAGGATTTTTTTGTTTGTTGCTTTTTTTTGTGTGTGTGTGGGTTGTTTTTTGGCTGTTTGTTTTGCTTTTTCCCTAAGTTACTCAGATTGGTTATAACAGACTCTTGATTTTCTAATTTGTTTACTTCTTATCTCTCTTCCCATTCATTTATCTGCTCTGTTCACAAGTTTTGTCAGCTGTAAAAATCCAAACTCTGGGTGCATTCATGCATCTAGATAAGCCAACGTGGAGTAATTTATGTGGAGTTTGATAAACTTCGGAAATTTACATTTAAAAGGAGATGACTTTACAACCATGGAAAGCACTTTCAGTCTTTTAGGTCCATACCCATACAGCAAAATAGAGAGACTATATGCCTTAACTAGAATTTACGAAATTTGTCAAGCTATTAGCACATACAATATTGAGATAATACATTTTAGTATCTTCTCAAAATATAAAACAGCTGAAACATTTCTGTGAAGATATTATGCAAAATTAAATATTTAATTTCACACAATATCTTTGGAACATTTCAATATTAAATAACTATTCAGTTGAAAGGGTCTACTTGTATTAGTAATGGCAATGTAATAACTAGATCAAAGATTCCCACATATAAACTGAGATGACATAATCATATACACACAACATATATTTCACATTATAATGTGAAATAATAATAATTTAGTTAGATTCGTAAGAATCCTCCTAAGGCTTTCTAATGTTACACCTATAGTATTTAGTGTAACACAGCATAGTAAAACTTATATCTACAGCAGCCTCAATCCCTGCTTCCTTGGTTGGAACCTAAGTGAAACAATTGTAAACTGAGATTAAATTAATCATAAAGTCTTATGACTTCTTTAGCTACATTATACAGCCATAATAACGCAGGAATAAAATAGTCTTAATATGAAACTCCTTGCTTCTGTGTCTACATCAGACTTGCAATATAATGGGACATCAGCTTTCTCAGTATTAATACATTGCATTTGTCTTACTTAAGCAGCTGAGTAGAATCTTCTTATAACTATCTAGTTTGTGATTGTTAATTAGTAAGTGCCACTTTGTACATTTTCTTCTCTACCTTTGAGGCTATTAGCCTCATGTGACCACAAGACTTATCTGGCCAATGACAACTATTTAAAATAAATGAAACAAAAAAATACTGAAATTCTGAAAGAATTACTGTTTTTTAGGCTATCAAATTTGAAACTGATACACACAGATATTCAACACTCAAACATGTGGTAGAAACCATAATTCTGAATAAATCAATCTGTTTGTGGCTATCTCACAGAGATACACATTTAAAATAGTTATTTTAAGCACACAAATTATTCTATTTTTCAACTTCATAGTCAAAGAACTATAGAACATTTCTTTAAATACATAACAAAGTACTTAAGTAAAATATATTTAGTCTAATAGAAATTTGTAACAAGTACTGTGATGCATAATGGTAGCCAAGTACTATAAGGCTACCGTAGTCACATAAATTGTTTTTTATCATACTAATGTATTTAGGATGCTAACAGAATGTGCTTGAAGTTGCAGGACTTTTGCAACAGATTCTTAACAGGAGTGCTTTTTACTTAGTATTTTTATTCTGTTTATTTGAATTTACCTTGGAAATATTACAATAATGTCGGCATCACAAGCATTTACTATTACTGCTTTCTTGCAAATGACCAAGATTTAAAGAATGCTTAGTAAACACTTAGCTTAACATTTCTGGTCATTACTTGGTAACTGCTATGAACCAACAAATTGGATAATGCCAACCCTGTGCAAGTCACAACAATATTAAAAGACTCAGCACACAGACTTTTGAAAATCACAAATATTTGGAGGGAAAACTATGAAGTTGAGCTTAACCTGCCATCTTTATTTCTCTTGAAGACAATGACCGAGGAACACGACAGAATTTTAACCGCGGGATTTTAACAAGACCACTTTTCAAAGACATTCGATGACATTAAATCAGAAATTTATAGTGATGCTTGGGTCACATTCAATACAAATACCATTCACCATAATTGCTATAGTCCGGGATAAATACACTTCATTTTTGGAAAAAATACTTATTTGCCGAAGTTTCTTGGCATGACATTTTTTTCTGAAGGGCTTAATTTAGGTTTACTGTGATAGTCTCATGGATATGAACACACCTAGCATTGCTGTTTTCAAGATTTAAACCATAGATGTGTTAATCAAATTTAGACAAACCTAGTAAGCACAAGTCAGGAATCACACCTGAGCTTGGAAAAAGTAAAACCATGTCTGTGCATCTCCAGATAACATGCTGATAAAGTTTTGCTATCAGAGACAGACTGACCTACAGGGTAAATTTACTTCTGAAATCTAATCCCAGCTCTACCCTGAACTGCCTTTGTGAATCTAGTCTCACACAAAAGGGTTATATAACTTAATCAAATAAATTACAGTGCATCATGTAATAACTTCTTTACAAATAAAAGCAAAACAAACTTTTTTCCAGTCCTGCCTATTAATGAGCCACAGAACATCATGGTAAAAATATATATTTAGCCATGGAATTTTATGTACCTCTTCTGAATTATCATTACTCCCAAAAAACTTCTTCTATGTAGGAATTATAGCATAAAATAAAGGGGAATCTGAAACTGATTGTGAAGTCTGGATCATGTTTCAATGCCAAAAAAACCCAAACCAGAGTTACTCTTAAGACAGGGTTCATTTCTCCTGAGTGAAGTTTTGACAAAATGCAGTGTTTTGATAAGAGCACAGGAGTTTCCTGGGACCCTGAACTGCAGATATGCTTAAGTGATGAGGATCACCTTGCCTGTTTTGCCTGGATAAAACAGCTTGGCAATGAATCATCTTTTTCTTGATTAACTGAAAACCAATACTATCACGCCCTTTCTGGAAATGTATCTAGGACACTGATTTCAAACTTAGGTGCCTAAACCTGGGGCACCCAAAGGGGAGACGGTTAAAAAGTGCTGAGAAGATACAAGGCCCTTTAAAATCAATAGTCTCTACTCATCCCTGAAGAAAATTGATTCACATAACCCAAGCAGCCAGAATGAAGCATAAATCTTTCCTACTGAAATAGCCACAGACTGCCCCAACAAAATGGTAACACAGAACTGCATGCCAGGAAGAGAATCACAGAATATGCTGAGATGGAGGGGATCCACAAGGATCACTGAGTCCAGCTTCTGGCTCTGCACTGGACCATCCCCAAGAGTCACACCATGTGCCCAAGAACTTTGTCCAAATGCTTCTTGGAATCTGTCAGGCTTGGTGCTGTGAACACCTCCCTGGGGAGCCTGTTCCAGTGCCCAACCACCCTCTGGGTGAAGAACCTTTTTCTAATATCCAACCTAAAGCTCCCCTGACACAACTTCAGGCCATTCCCTCAGGTCCTGTTACTGCTCACCAGAGAGCAGAGATCAGTGTCTGCTCCTCCTCTTCCCCTCACGAGGAAGTTGTAACTGCAATGAGGTCTCCCCTCAGTCTCCTCTTCTCCAGGCTGAACAGACCAAGTGACCTCAACCACTACTCATACGGTTTCTCCTCAAGGCCCTTCACTATCTTCATTGACCTCTTTAGATGCTCCCTAATAGTTTAATATTGGGAGATACCAATTTATCTGATCAACAATCATGATGTGGAACCATGCAGATGAACACTGCACTATAAAAAGATTACGCTGTTGAATTGTTGTAAGTTACTTTTTCGTTTGACTCTTTCTTACAGTGTTATTTCTTTGAATCACCATGCAATGCTAGATATTTGTTTTGCAAAGCCTTAGAGTGCACATGTATTTGCTGTAGCAATAAGATGTACTGATTTTTTTTAAGGAATATTACACAACTATTAAAAAATCCTCCAATTCTGTTAATAGGAAGAAATGTTCCTTCTACTTTGAAAAGAAATCTGTAACACAAAATGTTCCAGTATTCATGGTGAGAGATAATGGCGCTGAGGAAGACTCTAAAATATGCCAATCTTACTTGTTTTACTTTTAGACATACTAGTAAAAAAAAAAAAGTATGAAGTCATCCTTCCAAGGATTTTAAGGTAATTTAAATCTAAAAATAAACTGGATAATCTTCTCAGATGGAGGGTATTTTTCTAAAATTGGACAACACATTTCCTTTCAACTTTGTTACTGGCTGTTCATCTCACTAACATTTCTGAATGAAAAACATTGGTAAACTAATAATCAGTGCTGCCAAACCAAGTAGGCTGCTTAACGGAAATTTGTGAATATTTATCCATGAAAAAATGACTAGCTCAGAGTATGATAAAACTGGAACACTTACTACTTTAACTGAAAAAAAAAAAAACCAACCAAAAGATGAAACGTAAGAGAGTATTAACTCTTCTTTTTTTTTCTTTAAGTTACATTATTAGATTGACTTCTAGTTTTGTGGACCTTTAGTTTATAAATAAAAGCAAACCAAACTTTTTTTCCAGTCCTGCCTATCAACAAGCCACAGCACATCATGGTAAAAATATATAATTAGCCATGGAATTTTATGTACCACTTCTGAATTATCACTACTCCCCAAAAACTTCTCCTATGTAGCAATTACGGTGCCTGTTCTGTGTCTTCTCATATAAGCCATTTAAGTAAAATTAATTTATTACTGTTTGATAACCCTTCAGAAAATTTTTACTAAAAAAAAGGTCTCAAAATCTCAAGAATATTGAGTCATGATTTTAAAACTTTGATTCAATGCTCATGTTCAACTTCTACTGTATAAAAATTCATATTTAGAATAAATAAATTGGTAAACAGTAACAGTCTCCTACTTTCTGCAAAATGGAGGAAAACAGGGTGATTGCTCCAAATTAATGAATGAACATAAAAGTTACTGAAAAATGTTACAGCACAGTTTGGACAAGAAACAAAAACTACCTGGATATCACTAACGCCCCTGCAAGCTTTTAAGAAAGCTGCACACCTCTCTGTCTCACATTCATGACCTAGGATGCTGCCCTCAGAAGTACTGAACGCTTCATCTGCCAGGGTACATTGGGTTTTGAAAGCTTTCAATACTTTGGAAGACGAACTTTACTTAATGCACTTACTCAGGTTTTTATTTGTCTGCCTTAGATGAGATTATTTCAACTCCCTATTCTACCCCATTCAATACTATAAGGAAGCTCTACATCCAAAGCTTGAGAAAAAATATCTCAGCCAATTCTTGTTTACTTTATTTACATGCCAAAGACCCCAATTATTTAGGTTATTGCTTTCCTATCTATACTTCATTATAACTCTGTAAACCTTTATTCATACACTGCTACTAAGTGAATCATGGCTATGAACCTAAGTTTCCAGGCCAATCTTTATTATTTATAAAAATTAACTAAATACACTTCCAGGATGCAGCAAAACGCAGTAACTTCGGCCTTAACTATTTAATGCCATTGACATCAGAAGCTGTGTGATAGGCTGACAGACCAAAAACATTCTGAAGACGAGTACAAAATTAATACAAGACAATCACATCAATACACTATCCTAACAGATGTCAGAGGGAAGTTTTCTCAATTACTAGAGTTAGAATACTGTATCTATGTATTTACCACATTTTGCACTTGTTGCTCATTAGTTATTCAGTACCATACTGTCATTATCTTCACAGATTGGATAATTTTATCAATTCCAAGATAAACTCTAATTCTGTCTTCTGCAAACTCTTTTCTCCTGTTTCTGTTAATCTCTTTTTGTTTCTGTCTACTCCTTTGTCCTTCTTTATGCATCGCCTTTCCTTTAGCAACTCTCAAAGTCAGTCCTTATGATTTCGTGGTTTTTCTACCTTGTTACATACGGGTTCTGATACTCTGCTATTTAAAATCAGTTAAAGCTAAAAAAATGCAACTACCATTTCTGTGTATAACCTCTCCTTTTCCTGTTGCAACTCCCAAAGTGGTGATCACACATTTAATAATGGAAAAGATATTACAATTGAGTTTCAGAATTGGCCTATTCTTCAAATTGTTCATCCTCATGAAACACAAAGGTAAACTCTAATTTTGCTTCCCATCCCACCCCAGCTGTAACAGCTAGCCCTGTAGCTTTACCCGCTAAAGATCACCACACATAAAAATGCATCAAAATAACAATTTTCAGCAGCCTATAAGAGATAGGCTGTTTAAGTAGGAATAGAAGTTCATAACATCTCTATTTCTCTGCTATGATCATGACATCTAACATTTTGTGTTCTGGGAAATACCATAAAATGAGATAACAGCGAGGAAAACACTTTACACAGCAATCAGAAACGCAGTAGAATTCCTAACATGTGCATTCCCAGATATTGACTTCCATTTTTCCTTTTCATATTCATTATTAGTCTTTGTTGCTCAAACTACCGAAAACAGAGCTTTTAGTAAATAATGGAATGGAAGCAGAATAGTGAGTATTCTATTTTTTTTTTTAGTACTGTTTGCAATATAAATTCCTCTACACTTCATTATTCTCAATAAACTCTCTCCCATTCTTTCCTTATTTGCTGCCTTCCTAATCCCCTGTAACTACCATTCCCTACTTTTTGAGCATTCCTCTTTTTCGTCCTGTATATGCAGTGTTCTACCAATCTCATTAAAAATCACAGTGTTTTTAAGGACTTTTAACCATAAAAATATATCTTTTTCCCAGTTCATTCCTGGACTCCTCTTGTCTTCTCCTTGTCTCCATCACTCCCTTCTCTCAATTCAATAAAGACTAGCAGACAACTATTTTTAAATTCTCAGTTGCCTACACACATAAACACGCTGCACAAGCCCATCCAGAAGGAAAAGGAAATTATGAACATTATTTTTAAAATCAAAATAACATTTCCTACCAATCTGCAGTGTAAATCTTGCAGAACTTTCCTGCATCAAAGCCTACATGGTGCAAGCAGTATTGTTCATCATCCTGGTCCAAAGGAACACAATAAAGCTTTTTAAAAGCTTACACTCCCTCAGTCCTTCCTATGCATGATGCTATGGCACAGAAGAGCTGAGTGAACACTTCCTCCTCCCCTCAGGGCACTTTAGAAACAATTGACTGGCTCCCATTTTTTTAATCCACCTTTCCTAAATCCGTATTTAGGGACCCTACTTTGATGTGGGTTTAAAAGCTGGTTTAAAACATATCAGTGTAACTTCGTCACTAATCTCCCTTCCTCACCCCTTCCCAAATCAATTGAACAAAAAAGGAAAACAAACTGTCTCTAGCAGTATTGTGACATTGAACAACTCTTTCACAAGGTTCTGGGCCAAACCACTTTGGTCACTGGTGTGTCAAAATAGGACATATTTTCAAAATCGAACTTTATATATAGAAGTTCAAAGTCTTCACCACTATTGTTTTGAGGTTTTTTTCTTAATGGTTATGTAGCGTATTACATAATTTGACTCAAAATACCTGCCCAGGCAGGTATAGTGCCCAAGATTTGATGTGCCCAAAGACAAAATGAAGCTGTAAGAATTTATCCATTCAGATCACAGAGTTCAAGGAGAGCCTCTGAAACTGCCCTCATACACTGTGCCTTAAAATAAAACCTGCCTTACTATAAGCATGCCAAAGCCAGTTTTAAAACGATTCCATTTTTTTTTTCTGTATATATGTAAACATCTTATTTTGCACACTACATTAATTTTCTTATAGATTGTGGTGCTAAAAGCCAGTGAAGAAAACACAGAAAATACAGAAAGAGTTCTCAATGAAATACAGAATTTCATTTTCAGGGCATCAGAACTCTCTTTAAAGAATGCAAAGAAAAAACAAAAAATGGGAAAAGGTGCTTTCAGTATGACAATGATATTTATAAAATTGTTTTTACTACAAGAATAATATTTTTAAAATTCAATCTCAAAACACATATGTTGCTGTAAACCATATATTCTTTGTGTGCTTTATAGCATCCAAGAGAGTTCTGAACATACAACTGTTAACAGAGAAGATATACACAATACCAAAGTATTCTCACAGCTTCCTTTACCATGTAAAGCTGTTCCCAAATAGATCATTTTACTGATGCACATTACACAAAGCATCTTTCATTGGAAACACTTCAAACAAAGAAAATACCACAAGAGAGAAGGCTACTGCCTAATACATTGCAGTGATATGACCTCTTGACCGCAAGTTTTTTGTATGTGTATTACAAAGGGCTCTTGACACCTGTCATTTTCAGAGATTAATATTTTTTTTAAAAAAACCCTATAATAGTGTTAGAGCTGAAACAGGTGAAATCAGATGCAGTGTAGTACACTACTGTTATTCATTTTAACTCTTTTCTCCCTTTCTATCAGTTTTAATTTTGGCTTGTTATTACAAATTCTTACAGATAGCAGAGCTGTTGTATTAAAATTCACCTCTTTTTTGAGCGGCTTCAGAGCAGAAATGTTACTTTAATTTTAATTTTAGTTTCATGAGAAACTCTTCCATAAACTTGATATGCACAGCCAGCTAAAATTGCCTTGTAATTGATTTCTATGACTTCATAAGGTGGGACAGTATAGGTACTGGAAGGCATTGCTGGTGGAAGGATTTCCCAGTATTTATGTAAGACTATAGAATCCCTTCAAAACCAATGTATAATACAGAAATTATCTACCAATAATTATTTAATTTCTTGAATTATTTAAATACTTGAAACATGAAAGTTTTTCTTTGTTTGCTGTTTAGTATTGTAAACATTTCTTTTTGTTTATGCCTCACATATTAAACAGGGACAAGATTTTACCCACAGAATATAAAATAGCAAAATCTCTTGGTATGAATCAGGATGTCAGTAACATATGCCTTTCTATACCATCGTTTCAGTCAGAATTTTACCACCTCAGGTTTGTTTCTGCAGTGTTTTGTGTCTATGAAAAACACCAACTGAGCGCCTGGTAACTCTTCCATATGGGAAGCATGGAGGACAACCAACCCACGTGGCAGCAGTCCTGAGAGGATTCTACATCCAAATTACTACAGGTTGTTCAAATTATGAGAGATCATACATCTGAGAGGCATTACAGTACCATGGCTGCACGACATAGAGTTTTACAGTGATTTGCACAGCTCCTGTGACAATGTTCACAGCTTCTACCACAGACGCATTAACATCATGCAGGCAAAGAACCACAGTAATAAACCATGCAGTGCTGAAGACTGGCAACTTAAAAATATACTGAATTCACTGTCACATATATACTGTGATTGTAAATGCTTTCACAAGTGTATTGCACTAAGTGTATTTGGGCGAATGCATTATTGACATAATGTCTCTCTTAATAGACTGACTACATTTTCCTGGGAAAAAGAAGGTATCACTGGGAGGATGCAGGGAATACTGCAAGACCGCAATAATGAAAAAGCACTTCAGAAAACATGATCCAGGCCACATATTTTCCCTTTCTCATTCCGTCCCATCCCCTGAAAGGAGGAAAGGCCATGAATGTCCTCCTTCCCAGTCTGCTGCTCACTGCCCAAATCCATTCCATCCTCCAGCCTCCCTCACGTCGCAGTTGCTTCCCTCCAGGTCCTTCTATCCTTGCTCAACCCCTATAGCTCTTCTTCCCTTTACCTCACCTCTCATCAACCCACCACTCAGAAACTGGTTCCCTCGCCTTGCTTTAACTTCCCAGACCCTTTACAGATACTGCGGTCATGGATAAGAGGCACAGCCACTTCCCAGCCCTGCTCTGCAGCTTAAATGGGTGCAGCGTGACATGTTGGTGAGATGTGCCAGGGCAGCTCGCTGCTTCTCAGGTTCCCCATGCTCGGTGACTGGGACTCCCATGCAGGAGATCTTTGCAGGAGCCATCTGCTCATCTCCTACATCTTCAGGCTGACCATTCTTCCCACTAAGAAGAAATCTCTTGAGGTTTGTTGGCTTGATGGCTAACCAGAGGAGCACAATACACTCCACGTTCCCAACTGCATGCAAGATCATGGAAGTCTACTTCCCTCTGATGGCTAGGGGGTGAGCCTGGGGGAGCTGACTCCTTGAGGCACCCATGGCCTTCCGAAATATCTCCCTAAGAGCTGCCTTCAAAAATATCTGAAATGTCACTTTGCAGTGCTTAATGACCTAGAAACCAGATAATGAGGACTCACTTGTCATACCAAAATAACAGAGCAAACATAAACAGTTTTTCCATTCTACCACCAAGTAAAACCAACCCACACTTCTGAAGATGAGTTGAAGCAGCTCCCAGAGCAATCATCTGTTACCTATCCAACTTACTCTCTGTTTGGTTTTTTTTTTTTCAATTGCTAAACAAATAGTGTATTACATTCACTGAAAAATGTGGAGGGTAGAGTCAGCTCTTGTTTATCATAATATATTTTTGTCAGGTGAAGATAATGTACTTTTAAAGGCTTGTGATATATTTATCAAAAGCAGCGGGGGTGGAGAGGAAGCTCCAAAAGGGTTGTTCTGGTCCCTTGACTATGTATTTTATATTTTTGTCTTATTTGGTCATTTAACATGATTGACTGACTTAAATCAAATTATTTAAATCACCAGTTTTGATGACAATTTATACTGGAATGCAAGAGCCCTTGATTTAAATAGTAGATTTTAAATCTTGTTTTGTATTTGCCTAAGCAGAAGTTCTTTGTCACTGATTCATTGAACGATTAGGCTAGGCTGCTGCTCAATAAAACAGGAGCTCTTACATTAAATTTGTTGTTTCTTTTTGCTATTATGAAATGCACATTTAAAATCCTATTTTTTTTACATTTAATGAATTTGAATAAATTTCTTGTTTACAAAATAATATTGCTTTATTTTTTATCTTTCTACACTGCATTGAGATGGAAAGCAGAATTAGATCCAAAACAGCATTTTAAAACTGTTTTGTATTTATTAGATTATTAACTATCTAAAGTTTAGTCTCTTCTTATACAAGGACTCTTTTATTCTAGTGTGTAAACTGGTTAATAGTTTCTGGTAAGCAGAGGGTTATTTTCTAAAGCAGGTAACATGACATATAGACACATAGAGAAACATCCTCATTTTCTAAAATGAAGAATATAGCCAGGAAAATAATCCAGAAAAGGAAAACAAGTTAGCTTGACCATTGGATTTTTTAGCCTTGATTTAGCATGTACATTGAGGAACAACAGAAACATGTCCCTGTGAAGCATACATATATTTCTGCAGTGAAAAACAGGTAAGTACTAGCATTCACTCTAATTAAAAGCATTTTGATGATAGACACTTAAATGGATGACAAGGCAACATTTTCACAAAGAATGACTAAATTCAGAAATTTAACATGTCTTGCTTTGATTCTGACAGCAATTAAAAAAGCCTAAGCCTTTTTTTCATTGAAATTTGAAGATAATTCACTGATGCAACAGGTCTGTTTTATCTATTTTAATTCTTTTAATGGGCTGCAGTAGATTTAGGTCTATATAAGTATTTTCACACTTTAAGTGTTAAATTTAAGCTGGAATATTTGGAAAAGAAATCCATTCTAATGTAAATAACTTGCATTGGAATTTTATAGGTTTACATTTTTTCCATTAATATTACTTCAGATTCAACTCACCTTGAAGTCTGGATATCTAAAGCCTGAGATATGTTGAAGGTTATATCTTCAAAGAATGCTGTGCCATTGAGCAGTAATGTTTTTAATCATTCTACTGTTTTGTAACACAGAAAAAGCACAACACGCAAAACTACAAATCTTACCAATGAGTTTAATTATTTAATTATTTAAGTCTAAGAGCCCTTAAATAAACTATATGTGTAATTAAGGATGCCAGGATGAGGGCAAAAAACTGAAATAAGTTAACTGTGTCGCTTGGACATTTGGAGCAACATTGCTACATATCAAACATAACATTTGTCTTCAGTATGAGCTTGTAATTTTATGCCTGTAAAAAAGGATCTTTAAATTATATACTTCAGAAATACACAGGCTTTTATTCCTTGACTCCTGTTAAGTTATTACCTTTACGTCAGTTAAGCTCTTTAAGTATATGCTTATTTTTAGGAATGTATTACACATTCTCTATTAAACACAGCAGCTAAACATGTGCTTATGTCCTCTTCAATTAAGTAGGCTTGCTCCCTAAAGCACTTTCAATGTAAATTTATTGTGTTAAATTTATGTTTTTCTTGTTTCTACTGCTATGCATCTCCTACTGTTTCCGCTGTATGGCACAATCCCAAATGTGTTATAATATTTAGCTGACAGTAGCTGCCCAATTCTAATCTTAGAGATTACTGGCCAAACACAAAACAAATCCATGGTGCCAAGGTATTTATCTTAAACATATTATTACCTTCATTTTGCACAATGCTAGACATAATTGAATGCTTAAAAAATTGACAATGAAATTTTTAAGATCTGAGAGCACTGTTCATACCTTCTTCATGCAAGTACTTTACATAATCTGTATCATAGAGTTTAAATAACACAAATTAAAATTCTGCATTCAGTATACATTTCTGGACTTGATAAAATTTGGCTTTGCTTATTTTGCATTTCTCAGAGTTCCACCACAACAGAAATCACACAGAATATATTTTCTGAACTATATTTTATGATGTTAATGTTGATTGAGGTGGATTTTAAAAATAAGAGAGTTTAGGCTAGGCATTATGATCAAATTTGAGCAAGAATAATTTTGTTCTCAGTGTTCTACATTTAATTGATCCCTTTTGGTTAATTTAGAGTAATAGGGAAGGCAGGCCTGTTAACACACCATGTTTTTGCAGATAATTTGGTACGTGCAGTATCAATATCATGCTGCAAAACAAGATGCTTTCTCCTTCTGTGAAGAGCCCAGAAGCTGCAGTGAGAAAGGTGTCGGTGGTCAGAGGTGGACAAAAGAACGAGGCAGGCATCAAGAGGAATGAAGGCTGTAAATGGGGAAGCTGGGACTGTAAAAACAGTGTTTCAAGAGGGAAGAATGGGTGGGGGCTGTAAAGAAGTGGGGAGAGTCATTTGAGAGAGAAGGTGATGTAATGTGGAAGAGACCCAAGAAATGGAATGGAGACAGAGCATCATCTGTGGGAACGATGGCCCTGGATGCATCACAGGCCACAAAAGGCTGCCCTGCTTACAAAAAGTGTGGATGTTCCCAATTCAAGTCTCTTCTGTTCTGAGGGATCCTGAGCTTCTTAACCTTCAGTTCCCACTCCACAATCCTACCTCCTTCTCTGGTCTCTGCCGAGTTGAGCATCCAGTACACAGCTCCAAGTCCTTTCCAATAACCCACTGCTACCTTCTCTTTTGCTCCCAAATACCGGAACCCTATTCTTTCTCTCTACATAAATTACAGAAAATAATTTAAAACCTGGAGTTTTCGTGATGCATTTACCCACTAAAACAATTTATGAAGCATTAATATTGATTGTCACTGAAAGCCATAAGGACATTTTACATAGACATGTTTCCTCTGCATTTTCACACTTACCAGGTATGCTGTGCACACCTTACAGTAACTATCATGTTTGAGTGACTTAACAGAATTTTAAGGATTCATACCAAGAGGAGAGGGATAAGATATAATACATCAACTTACCCATTTTTCTTCATTTTCTGTGTTAAGTAAATGCTTTAGAATATATTCTGTAGGACAGACTTCACGTGATATTTCAGGGTTTGTTCTATCTTTGAAACTTCAAAGGACATCTGTGAGTATGGCAGCATGTTTCTAATTCATGTATGATCTTAAACTAAAACTTTGAGAAACATGTAAGACTGTGAATGGAAAAAGGCTAATATTAAATACATTACTAAGAGGAAAAAAGTATTTTTTGTGTATCTCATTACTGCATATAATTTAGATACAGTCTACCATCTTCCTGATGCTCTCACAAGCAATTCTAGAACTGTACCTGTTTGCCAAATTTTATGAATCCCAAAAGTAACTGTTTCATGAAATTTCACCTACTTTTTGTGTACGCTTCTTAAAACTCCATTAAATCCATAAATGCTTCAATTTTCTTAGGATTTTTGATAAATACTTCAGATATTATTAAAAAATACTTAAACCTCACACAATTAATATTAATAGTGCATTTACTGCACATCAGTTATTCCAAGGATACCAAATAAGATGATATTAACCTCCTCAGATGGAACTACGCTTACTTCTGTAGCACTGCCAGTCACTCCCCTGAAAGTCCAAGCTATGAAGAAAGTAAAGAGCAGCAAATCTTACACAGGATATATCCTTCATTTCAGACTGGAATGAAAATTTCCTAACATGATTGCTGTCATGTCAAAACACAGACTTGAACATGTATGTATGCAGTACACTAGAGATGTTTTTTTGTTACGAAAGAAGCTGGCAGAAAACACATTCCTTCTTCCAAAGAATTTCTGCTTCATAATGTGTTAGTTCTTCCACATCTGAAAAGACCTGGGAGATGGTCTGATTCAGGAGAAATACATACACTCGCTTGTAAGACCTCTGCATTATAACATTAGATAATCACATTCAAATTGTTTTTCTCTTCACTGTTAGAAATAACAGCTCAAGCATACTGGAGCTCCCACTCCTTTCTTTCTAAGTTCACTATATAAACCAGATAGACAGCATCTTGTACAAAGCAGTGTTTCACAGTAATCCTGACACATCTTTCATGCTACTTGCATTTTGTTTCCTGCAGTATTTTTTTTCTTTTCTTTTTGACCATTACCATCCTAAAGGAGGACTAACTGAGATAAAGGAGTATTAGAAACAATCCATTTATAAATCAGGACAGTTTTCAACAGAACTTTCAGTGTATCTTGTATCTCAGATCCACCAGCACAAGATCTCTCTTGCATTAATGCTGCCTATATCAAATCACAGGTTCTACTGTTAACTTTATTTACTTGCAAAGCCAAATCTTGAAGTCTGGGACTCAACTGGATGGTTCCTTATGGCCTGTATGATTTAAGAGAAAGAGATAGGCTGTTCTATGCAATTTCTCCTGAGAAAACTGATAGCAAATACTCAAAGATCAACACAAGATGAACTGTTTCTGTTTCCACAAAACCATCTATAGAAAAATGAAGAAGAGAGCCGAAAGCATAAAATCACTTGAAAAAAACAACTTTAAGACAAAACACCCGAAAAAAAAAAAAACAGTAACCAACAGTTTCTGATGCTTGTTGGAGGTGTGCAGTACAAAATATAATAAGATGCACAAGTTTGGAGTGCAGAAAAGGATGGACTGATGCTGCACCTGGAAAAGTAACTTGTGGAAGGAAAGCCTTCTTACTTACTGGAAAGCTTTGCTATAATTTTCTGTATTTTAGGATATAGCTAAAAGGATTAATAAACCAAAACACTAAGTTTATTATTTATGGGGTACCTGGAGATATGACATAGAGGGAACAGCAGTCTTTCCTTCCTTTTTTTCATTTTGATAAAAGAATTTCAAAGAAAAAACACCCTTAGATAACAAATTAACTTTACAGTTTGAAGACTTTTAAACGTGAAAACTGTCAGTACAGTTTGAAGCACAGTTATATGCTTGCACAGTCTGAAGAGAGGCAACTGATGAACCTTTACATGAGGAACTTTAAGAATATACGTGCATAAAAAAGATCATACAGCCTAAAGAGAGAAATGAACAAAAAACGCATGGATTCCCCTGGAATCAATCTGTGTACCTCGACGAACATCAACCAGGTTAAATGTTTTGGGCTTGATTTATAAAAGCAGCATATTCTAAAATCACATGTACTTATGTCCTACTCATATGCAGAGATGTCACACATACGTGTTTCAAAACACACATTGACAGGTTGACATTACATCATCCTAAATACCTAGCGATTTGAACAACTTTGATCACGTGCATATATAGGGAATTTCACAACAAATACAATAAAAAAATAGTAACTACAGCATTCGCACGTAAGGGAATACATCTATAATACACCCATTGCTGCGACTGTAGCACAAGCAGACAAACTTACCTGAGCTGAGTTTTAACTAGGTTAGTGGATACTGCTGGTAGTGACAGACATAGCTCAGGGCAAACTACAAAGTTAAAGAATGCAGGTAAATATTCAGGTAGTTGAGATTTTATTGTGCTCTACAACACTGTAGATACAACACTAGCAGCACACAGGGAGGCTGGTTTAAAGTCAGCTCAGAAAAACCAGCTTCACAAGAAGTTACACCTTCTTCTTGACTGTATCCTTGCTAGGCAACCCAAAGAAGAAGACAGGCTTTACATCACAACCTACATCTTAGTCTTAAAAGTGGATTTCTTCCATGAGTCAATCTATTTTGTTGAAGTTCCTGCTGAAAATGACTTAATATTGCCATATGTAGTCTTTGATTTTGAGCAGCCATATACGCATTTTGATGGAACATGACATGATGCAGAGCTCCTCGGATTTGGGTAGCAATTCATCATTCCTTCTATCCCCAGATTTATTGGTCACAGTTTAATAGTACAGACTCCAGTGGCAACATTTGGTGTTTATAAAATTGTTTGTTATCTACACTTTAGCTAGACAAATATTTTTGGTAAGAATTTTTCAATGGGATTGGGACTTGCCTGTTAATTCTGTCTCTTAAGATTGCATTTCCAAGTATTTTGTACATAATTACCCACTATTCTAAGATCGAAACATCCATCTTCTCAAAACATTTCCTTTATAAACTACAACAGCCACAGAGGGATCCACTTTGCTAAATAAAATAGATGAAAAGATTGGTATGCACAGCCATCAAGCTTGATGGAGAAAAATCCACAGAAGCAGAAGTTTGTGAGGCCAAGATAGACGAGTAAGGGTAAAGGTGAAGGGAGCACAATGAAAAACTGAGCCAACAATGACAGATACAAAGCAAGCAGAAAGAATGAAAGGAGACCCCATGGAGGAAGAGCCAATGCCAGCAGGTGGAAAAAGTCACTGGGAATAAGAAGAGATAATCAGTTTACAGATATAAAAGAAATTCTCACAGGAACAAAACAAATAGTAATTTAGAGGTCAGTACTAGAAGCATCTATGGCCTCTTATTTAAAGCAGCCTACTCTGAGCAATGCTTTATTGCTACTATCCCTGAAAGACAGGACATATTACTTTTTCTTTTATCTCTAAATCTAACATCAAATTTGAATTATTATAAATGGCAATATGTAAACAATTCATACCATGCAATATCATAATAATAATAAATTCTGTTCAGGCTTAAACAGCCCTATGACTGCGAAGACTCTACACAAAGTAATGCAAAGTGACTACAAAGTAATTTCAAGCCTAATATGCGCACTCAGAAATGTAAAATCCACCTATTCAGATTCTCTTACAAAGAGAAGCTGCCCAATCTAATTCCTGCAAATCACACTTAGCTTCAAAAGGATCTTCAGATTGTATTCTGATAGCTTAAAATATTTGCACAATTGTGTTGGAGAGGAGGTACAGGGCATTTGCTCCTTTGACTGACTGGCACACTGTGGGATATTTTAAATTTTCAATACAATCAACTGTTTCTTTGTAGATTAGTTTGATGCCCACTGTACAGAATTGGTGACCCAGTACGCTTCCTAAAATTAGTTACATACTTTGCAGAGCCCTCTTTAGATATTTACATACATGCAAGTTCTGCTTCTTTGTGTTCTACGATCCCTAAAGAAAAACAAAATCATACTGATTACATTCTCCATGCAGATAAAAGCAATTATTTATGGAAATAAATTAATTAATTAAGACAGAAATACCTCTTGTACCAAATAGTACCTCTTGTACTTCTTGTATCATCAATTTAATATAACTATTTCTCCTCTTATACACTTCACCAAACTAATTTAACACTAAAGTCAATTTATTATTTCAGATAAAATCATATGTATTTATAAATACAGGTATGTTTGGACGGGAAACATTTTTTTTTTCTTGTTACATCATCTTCCTCATCTTCTTCCACTGCGTTGATTAGATGACATCTGTTATTCACAGATTCACGCTATATTGGTGTACTGGTGCCATATGCTATGTTGTCTTCAAGCTCCACTGGTCAAACTACATGATGGCACTTCCTTCTCATCATCATGAGATTTCCTACCATGAAACTTCATAAGAAGTTAAGCAATACTCCAGCTTTCCTTAATACTCTTTTTTGTGATCTTAGCTTCACTCCTGTCCTCAAAGAAAACATTTAAATCAAATTATTTTCAATAACCTAGATCTTTTGGCACTGCTAATGTTCCTATCCAGTGTTTCTGTTTCAGCTGAGGTTATTTAGATCTTTCTTTCACCTGACTGAAAGTGAGAAATGCTTCTCACTGGCAGACACTCCTCAGATATAACTTTAGCACTTATCTCCCTTCAGTTATGTCCTCTGTCTATTTGTCTTCATTGTCCATTTTATCATCTTTGACCCTGAACTTTTAGTCCCTTCCCATAATTCTCACATCTGTGAATGTCCTTACAACTACTTTGAAGTTAACAGATGCTGAACCAAGTCCAGAGAAGCGTACTTTGGCCTCACCCCTTTTGAGGCTTTCTTCACAACTTTGCCTTCTCTAGCTCAAAAAACCAGCAGTAAATGCCACATACTCCT
>VZTG01003817.1:445560-453468 GCA_013397845.1 Melanocharis versteri
TATTTTGTATCAATAAAATGCTAGTAATGATATACTAACAAAATAAAACTGCTTTGAAGAAATAACATCATACATGGTCAACTGAAACAGCTTCTAAGCAATAAATTCCCATAAAACATTTAAAAAGATTATCTTGGTAGCATTGACTTAATGAATACTCAAAATGCAAGCTCAAATCTACCCTGTAAAGCAATCATGGGTTTTTAGCAACTGTTTTGACCTTAGTGACACAAACAATTAATTCTACAAACTTAATATAAAAATAAAATTCTACATCTAATGCAGGATAATCTGTCAATGTATTTAATCAAGGATATGCTTTTTTCCATGTATTATACATTCTAGTATCTAACACTGCTTTTAACATACAAGGAAAAAAATGAAAGTGAAAAGCTCAGAAGTGTCCGAATGTACACATACAAGAGAGAATGCTCACGGTAAGCCAAAAAAAGCAGAAGAAACAAGTCTGGGCAGATTACAGTTTGTGCCATATTTTTAAAATAAAATTCTACATTCACTTTAGCAATATTTATAAATTTATAAATACCAACAGTAAGATAAGAAGTTGCTTACATCCTAGTCATACATCTTCAAAGCCGACCTGATGACTTGTGACAGCACCCAATCCATTTATCACCAAGTATATATTACAATATATTATAGAATACTGTCATTCTCTTTTGATACATGGAGGAGGACTTAAATCCCTGATTTAAGTCAAGCTTCTAATTTCTATGTCAAGATCACAACAACATAGTTTATCAAGCAAATAAAAAGAGAGTTTAAACTCCATACAGCTGCTTACAAGAACATAATAAAGTTTGTTTTATTTTATTTACTTTCTAGAAATCCATACATGTATAACTTAAAAAATTTAACTTAGCTTAGTTGGTCTTCTATATAGTCTAAAATTTCTCTCGTTTAACTTTCTCCAGTAAATATTCATGCCACAGGAAAAACTTATTTTGTGATTTTACTCTGCTGATAAACCTATTCTCAAGCATTAGCATCCCTTTACGTAGCTGCCCAGTTGAAGGAAATTATTAAAAACAGCAATCATTTACTTGCTTCCTTTAGGAAAAGCTATAAAAAACTCGATTTGTCTATTTGAAGACTCCCAATAAAATGACTCAGAGAAGCCAAATCCAGAACATTAAACCATGAGATGAGTACATCTTGCACATATTTAAGCAATAAAAAAAAACCTTAAGAATAATAATTGCAGGTACAATAGAGTTTCCTCTGTTTTCCTATGTGTCAAAGTTTTCTAGACAAGTCACATATCAAAAATACCATTTTAGAGAGTTACTACACTGACAATAATAAAAGCAGCCATCATTTTCCTCTTAATTCATATTTCAAAAAGCATCTGGTCAAAAACAGGGAAAAAAAAAATAAACAGAAAAAGGAGGAAGAAAAGCAAAAGTAGCACAAAGCTATGCCCGTTATCTGAAGGACATCCTACTGTATGTTTACTAGTGTTTATGTTTCACATCAACATATTTTATAGAAGGATTTATACGCCTAACTCAAGTTGTATTTGAATCCTATGGTGCAGACCCTACCATAAAATGCCTCCTGAGTCCTATTAACTGTACCCATGGTTTTACTTTGCCTGTCTGCTTATTTAAGATCTAATCACAGTTTTGAAGAAAAGATTGTCACTTCTAAGCCTGTCCCCTCAGAACCTGTCTGTTATTAGTACTCAACTGGATATTTTCATCTTCAGTTGTAATTCTCTGTGGTCTTTCCAAATGCTATCTACTGGAATCTCTGGCTGTATGGACAAATTGGCTACACATGCCTAGGACTGCTACTTTGAGAAATATGTAAGTGGCACTTTATTCTATTAGTATTTTTTGTGTTTTAAAGTACTTCACTTAAATTTAGTTTTCTAAACATATTCACCAATTTGATACACTCTTTCTCAATAAAGATTTTAAAATTTTGTTATAATCTGAATACCTGAATAAAGATGATGGCATGATTTTCAATGAAAACAATATTAAATTTTTATATCTACTTGTATGCATACAATTTTATATGAAAAGAGTATAAAAACACAAGGTGTATATAAATATACATAATAGTGTATATAGAGAGAGGTAGAAATTGCTAAGAACATAATGAAGACACTGAAACCTGTATTTCTTCAGACTGTCATACTGTAAGTGCTCAATTGTTAAAACAGAATACACTCGAATTTGAAGCAAGGCACAGATTTAAGCCTTAACAACTTCTCATATTTCAATCTACAACTATTTCCTTCTTCCACATTTTCTGTCACCATTTAAAATATTTAGCTATAAATGTAGCTAGTGTACACTGCTTAATTCAGCACTAAGAATGATTCAATTTTAAGAGCTATTATGACTTGTTATTTCAGAGGCCCGTACACATGCAATGTATCTATCATGTTAAAACATGTTTCTATAAAACAGCATTTTTATAATATTTTATCTAACAGAAGACAACTTTCCTTCCATTAATGAAATACCTGACATTGCAATGAAAAACCCCAGCATTTAAAATTAAGGGTTTGAAACTGCAAAGGTGCTGAGTGGGCTAAGCAAACGAAAGGATGAGGCAGCGAAGACTTTCAGGAGTTTGAAGCAGGTACTGGGCACTCTGCAGAATCAGACTCCAATTGTTTACCAAACAATTTGGGCTTCACTGCATTAGTAAAATCTGTGTTCCCTGATGGAGGGGCAACTGCTTAGGTAGACAAAGAAGTAGTTTTGCTTGTTCAGGTTTTAAAAGGAAGAGAAATCTTACAGTGACAAAAATTAATGGATTGCATCTTGTAATTAGGTGGTGTCAGCAGCCAGAGGACGGTTGAATTTTACATAAACATATCAGCAGTTCTCCATTAACTTGTCGGGAACACAAACAGACAAACTTAAGAAATATGTTTTCAAAATGAGAATGGAAACAGACCTACAGAAAAGCTGCTTCTCTCTTTTCCCATATTTTCAAAATTACACATCCACGTTACACTCACACATGCAAGCACACACAGACAGGAACATTGTCTTTTTTATTTCAGTGCTTTTGAACTAACCAGCATTTTTTAATTACACCTATGACAGCAAAGTATCTTTATTGAGAAAAGTCACTCTGGTCCCTTCACTAGGGTCCCTTCACTGCCCAGGTCCGACTTTGGCACAATTCATTGCAAGCGAAGCGAAGTCTCAAGTAATGTGGCCCTCTGGTGGAAAACCCCGCACCATGTCCTGCACACCCGAATCGCACAGTAAACTAACAGCTCCTGAAAACATGCACTGCAAGGCTTCGGCACAACTTTTATAAATACACTGCAGGATTTTAATCACCAGGCAAGCGTGGTGGCATGCAGCCATATCAGCAAGATGTTGCTGCCACAAGGATGGCATCCTTGCATTTCAGCATTATCGTGCACTAAAACAACAACAAATAATGCCCCATGCTCTCCACTTCCACGACACTCCACATTCAGCACACACCTAGGGTCTCCGAAAAGGTGCCCCTCTGAAAATAGCCCTTTATTTGTTTAAAAACAAACAGGAAACAAAACAAACTTACCTGCTGTTGTTGCAGATGCAGCAGTTCTACTGTGCTTACTTCAGTGCTCGTGTCACCACTTGATCTTCCATCTCTGCTGCCAGCATCTAATTGGCTGCTTAGAGTGCTCATTCCATTTTGATTCATTGAACTGTTGCTTATTGTCTCTGTCGCAGATTCCTGCATCATGACTTAATACCTAAAAGTGATTAAGAAGTATCAATTAACACACGCATTACACCTTCACACTTCCATTATCAAGATGTCCCTCTCTGCCAATTACACAGACAGCATCTTTAGAAGAAGAAAAAAGCCTTGCAGAGCCGTTTACCAAGAAATGCAATGCAAACTCTGCTTTCATACAGCTGCTAATCACTGGAATTATGATTTCTATAAGCAAGCTTTGTGTGCTTACATTTAACGGCCAAAATAACACACCATGCACGCAGCATGGTCAATAGCATTTATGAACGACTACGTTTTAAAGTCCACCTATAAAACCAGTTTAAGTGAAGGCACGATTTCACACACTGCTCTATATTTCCTATTATCTAGCTTTGACAACCATGGATGACTATACAGCCTTATTTAAAATATTCACTATCTTGATTCTGTCAGAATTTTACAGCATATCTTATGCAAGGCTGTTGTTTAATGATGCACAGCTAATCATACAAAATTAAAATTTTGTAAGGGTGTTACAAATCATATGGTATCAACCAATGATAAATAGTATAATGGGCTTCTCCTTTTTTGTGACTAAATAAAATTTTGCCTCGGAGGCATTTTAAGAAAAAGCTCCTGCTGCAAACACGTCAGATATTGCCTATTTTTTTAATCAAACGCCTGATATTCATTTATTTTTCTGACATTTAAAACATTTAATACTGTCCTTCCTGGGAAGTAATTAAGCTTATGCATGAGCAGCAATCAAACTGTTCACTTGAAGATGACTTAAAACTCAATTTTAACATAGGCAAATAAATGAAAGATATAAAATTAATTTTCCAGGCATGTATTAGATATGAAAGCTGGAAATAAAATCTATCAAGAATATCACTAATGATTGTGCTAAAAACAGCATAAATTATGCATATTACCTTCTCTACAGTAATAAATGTTTTATCATTTTCACTGCATAAATATACTGTACTTTCAGGATAGCAATGAGATGTCCTGCCAAGATCAGTTGAAATCTTTGCAGTAAATAAAGAACCAACGTGCCCTTACAAACCAGAATTTCAAGGCGCATTTTGTATCTGTAATATGGAAAGGTCAGTGTCTCTTCTCAGAGCCACCAAAGTCCTCTCCTGCTCTTGCAGGGTCAGAATGGAGCTCCCTCCCTTCATCCTCACTCCCAACCTACTGACAAGAGTCCTCACAACAACCTGGCTAAGCTGTGATTTTTAAAAACACCTCTGAAGGGAGAGGGATGTGTAAGCAAACTTGGGAGAGGAAACAAAGCGTGCTGTTTAGACTAATTATTTAACTCAGCTATTTGTTCCCTTGCAAACTATGAGCAACTGCCTTCCCCCCCCACAAAAAAAAAGAAAAAAAAAGAAAAAAAGAAAAAAAAAAAGCAGCAGGAAAAGGATCATTACAACTTCAACTATGTGCATGGGATATTAATTAAAATGCAGCAAGAGTTACCACAAACAAGCTCCTACAAGATAAAGTGAAAGTATATATTATGTGAAAAATGTTAAAATAGCAAAAGATGAGTTATTTAAGGATGGTCTGGTCAGAAATAAACAGGACGTAAAAAACTTAAACACAAACACAGTTAACATAAAGGAGGGCAGCTGTTATAGCCCAGTAAATAACAGCAGCACCAGATGTGTTTATGAAGAAACAGTCCTTCTAAAACACTTATGAACATCAGCAAAGAAAAATAATAGAAATGGAAAATGTGATATAAGCAGTGATGAATTTTACAAGGCAAAAACAAAGCTAATACTCTTTTCTGAGATTAGGCAGCTAATAAGTATTCAAATTAGGCATAAATTTTACATGTACAATGTTTAAAATATTCAGAGAAAAGGGTCTGATTGCCCTTAGTAGTTATATGAAAATTCTAATGTGGGTATGCCACAACTGTGGAAGCAGACAGCCCTTTCCGATTTTTACAATATTTACTTTCAATAAAAAGACATGTATATCAGAGTGGAAATTTATTTAAAACACTTCATCAGCTGTATCGTTACAAGGATTTGGAAATTTGGGAAATTCAAACGTTAATCCTCTTTTAGTCAAACAAAGATTTAACCAACAGACAGGTTCATCTTTTAAAAATTCAAACATTAGACAATAACAGTGGTACGTTTAGCCAGGCACATTAAAAGGACAAAGAGGTGTAAATGTTAGATAATCAGAATATTACAAAACACCGAGAAATTTAATAAATAAATACATCATCTCTCCTGTTTTTACATCTCTCTGACTGTTTCATTACAATTAGCAAAGAAGGGTTAAATGTCTTCCAGTTCATATTAACCGAAGGGTTTTATGTCTTGTGGATTTTGTATCCTTGCAAAGCCCCAGAGTGTAGTTCAGGCTCTACATTTAAAGTTAAAGTGCCTGTGAGCCAGCAGAATCGGCTTTAACGTAACATGACCAGTAACACTACTCGGGCAATAGAAAACAACACATCCAATCCAACAGCTGGGTACAGACAGAATGAAACTGAAGAGTAACAATACTAGGAAGGGAAATTCATTTCAAAGTGAAGAAACACTGAAGCATTTTTATGAAGAAAAAAGAGACCCTATAATTTTATGTTAAAAATAAAGTGTGTTTTTTTAGGGTTTTTTTTTTTCCGTTTTCAAAGGGTATTTTTAAAAACAACACTAAAACTTTGGCTTAAGTAATGCACTGTGTTGGTTGTCCTCAGCCCCCTCCTCACTGTCGGCAACTGAAAAAGAGCTGCTGGAGAAAGCAAGAGCATATAATCTTTTTCTTTTCCCTTCTTTTCTCTTGCTTAGACATACATATACATGTGAATCTATCCACTTGTGTGTGTATGTACTATCGACTCTAAATCCTCACAAAGCACTGAAAACATCTAAATGAGGATCATTTCTGATGTCTATGTATCAGTAATGTCAGTTATTGGTAGCAAATAATTTGAACCTGCAACATCTCAGTAAGCAAACTAATGCACTTTTTTTCTTGTTTTTACAACAGTAGTGCAGATTGTTACCAAAATAATCACAGATAAATACAAATAGATAATAGAAATAGATCGGTATCAGCCAGATACTAAGGCTGTAAGTTTGGTAATTCAAATAGGACAAGAAAAAATATACAGGTCCCTGTTTACATACATTTATACACATTCATACTTTCTAATCCTTCTCTTTTCTCTTGCTGTCACATTTGCTGTCAGTCATGAGCATGCCTACACAGGCACACATGCACACACGCACCCACATTCACAGACACATTCACCAGCACCTAGTTCTGCTGCGATTCTGTAACTCTTGGCGCCAAAGGTGAGATATAAGCTCTGCCACCCGGTATTTTAAACAAAGGTATGGGGAAAATATTTGCTGCTCTCTGCTAGAGAGAGAGTGAAATTCTAGATCATTTTAGAGCATGGTTGCACTGCAGGTTGAACACCTAACCCTGCCAGGGTTAGTCAAGCTATCACCCATACCAAAAAAAGAAATACTCCACCTGGTTAAGTTAGAAGCTACGGTTTTACTTTTCTCCCCCGCAGCAAACTGGACATTTTCTATGCGCCCGTGCGCCCGCACGTGCACGCGTGTGCGTTTTAAGCCGGCAAGTCACTGCACAGATACTTATTCTCTACACCACTTCCCTTTTGAAACATTAAACTGACACTGGAACTGACTGCACAAGATTGCATTTTCTCTTCCTAAACAACTTGAATTGAAAGGTTACTTAGTGTAACAATATTTACTTGCAGAATTGTGTTGTTACCAAGGGTATAATGGATGGTGGCTATGCAGGTTTACGCAAGAATGAGTGAAGCATGAGGCATTAGCCATGTGTTTGACATGTTTCAAATTGCTATAATCCAGCATTAAACACACCCAGCAATTCATGCCATTTCTTGCAGCCATAATCTTGAATAAAGCGTGCACAACCACTTATTATATAAATTAGTATATGACTCCCTGTTATAGTCACAACAGTGCTTTTATGTTTATTTTGCATCAAGACGGGGTCTTTTATTTGTACAAATAGCAGGATAGCGCGCGGTACCGCAATTAGACCTGCTCGGTTTATGACAGGGTGTGTGTCACGGCCGGCTGGCACGGTCTGTGGTGCCGTACCCTGCCCGGCCCGGGCGGTGCGGGCGGCCCAGCCCGGCCCCGGGGGCTGCGGCCCAGCCCGGCCCCGGGG
>VZTG01003817.1:462920-552036 GCA_013397845.1 Melanocharis versteri
CCGCGCGGCCGAACAATGCGCTCCGGGGCGAGCCGGGATCAGGAGCCTCTCCTGCCCCTGCCCTGCGGTATCTATCCCGCAGTAGTGCCTTCAGATGAATAACATCTGCCTCTACTTTTGTAGCGCGTTTAAATACTAAACAGAGGAGGGGAAGATGTATAAAGAAGTACTTAAAATAACTGCTTCTAATAGCCTTTAATACAGACATTTTGGGTAAGTAATTACAGCAAATTTCACATTTCACCTTCAACCCCTGAGGCTACACTATTTCTCCACCTACTCTGAAATGAACTGAAAGCACTTATTCTGTCGCACTCTGATAGAGAACAGTTTAATATTCTGCGGGTTAGCTATTTTTCTTCACTTTTTAATAGGGAATTTACTCGTTAAATAGCGTGTTGATAGTGTTTTTGCACAGTGAAACAGAGGTTCAGAAAGCCTTCTCTTAAGAAAAAAAAAATCGATAGCACTCACCCCGTGGGTGGGTGGGTGGCTGTGGGGGTGGCAGTACACACCCAGATATGAACACATGCCTTATCACAGGAATGAACAAAGCACGAAAAAGCCCACAGTCACATGACATGGTCTATATACAACTATGATTTAGGCAGCAACATTAAAAAAAAAAACCACAAAAAAATAAATAAATAAGAGTTTAAATTTGCCTCTGATTATTCAGGTTAAGTGTTCCATGCAGTTTGTTTAGCAGCTCTCTCCCTTTTGAGAATAAGGTTTCCCAATCTACTTTTTTCTTATTTTTTATTTTTCCCAACTGCCCACAGTTTTATGGTGCTTTCACATTTCAAAAAACTGTGAATAATGTATACAAGGATACAAATGACTTTATGTACTCCAGAGGAAATAAATGATAGTTTCCATTATCACATCAGTCAAATAACATTTTCACACGAATCTGTTTACATTCACTAGAACGATAACATAATATGCTCTTCAGCAATACTGCCTTATCAACCTGCAAAGGGGTGTAATAACAATTAACATAACATTTAAAAGCCTACAGTCTCATTTTACCCACAAAAGTTTGTTAAAAAAACTTGATAACTCTGACATTCAAAAATAATGTTATAAATATGCAAATTAATTTTTTTAAGTAAAATATTTGCATCTCCTTTCCTCCTCCAGGCTTTTGAACTTCTGAGGTCAACAAGGACAAACAATACCACTAGTGTCTCTTTGCAAAAAGCTGGGTTTGCTGTCTGCAAGCAATGGTATCATTTCCATAGCAACCCCCTAACTATTAATTTTCAATTAAAGCAGACACAAAGCGGACAGCCTGAGGCTGGCAGACAGTGTCAAGAGCCCATCTCTGTAGGCAACAGTTTCACACAGCTATCAAGCGATAGGTGCCTCTTCCACAAAGCTGTATCAGAGGTACGTCAAGTTTGGCTGGTTAAAATTACATTAACCTTGAGTTCAGTCCAAAATATTTTATATAAGGCATTTATAAAGACAAAAATTACTGGCCAAAGCCTAAGTCAAAAATAAACTAGCAAACAACAATTTCAAAACCGTATGCAGCATAGGAAAGAGAAAAAAAAAAGGAAACATGGGAGAACTTGCTCTCAATGGCTATGATACCACTGCATTTGTCAAAAACCTTTTAATCTTTAGTATTCCTATCATCAACATCACCATCATCATCATCATCTCCTAAAGCACACTCCACACTCTTAAATAAAACAGTCAACACACCTACTCTATTATGCAGATTAGAATTAATTCTAAGGCATGAATTTTCCAAAGATGTCACAACACTGGGTACTATTCTGTAATTAAAAAAAAACGTTTTCAAGTATCAGGGAATTATGTATTTTCTCTCTCTCTTTCACTTCCCATCTTTTCACCAGCAACTAAATTTTCAGTTCCACACTTCCTCTCATTGCGACAAGCTTTTGGCCCATCCTCCTACTAACAACCTAGAGGTACACTTGGCATGGTCTGCCTTTACCATTTTCCCTTCTGCACTGAATTCTGTCTAGCCCAACAGCAAACCTAGAAGTCATTTCTTAATCTCTTGTCCCAGGATCAAGGCTGTAGTTAGTTAGTTAGATTTTTTCCTTTTTTTTTTCTTTTTTTCTTGTTTTTAAATTCTTTTAGATCTCCCCATATCTCCTTCCCTCCTTAATTGGGGCAGGTGGACCCCTGTATGCAAATCCAGACCACTAGAACAGCCAGGTCCTGTGCAGTCACACAGGTAGCCTAGACCTCTGACTGCTACTGCATGGGATTTTTCACTCCTGGGTGCAGGGAAAAACCCGCTGGCAGTGACAGGTATTATGTCACAGCCTGTTTTCTACCAAACAAAAGATGACAGGCAATGCAAACTGTTTTTCAGATGACAAGTTCCCATCAAATGCGTTGCTCTAATTCTGCACCCTTCCTGCCCTTTTGCCTCTAGCAACAATTATGCAAAAGAACATATAACAGGTCAGGATCCCCCCAAACTCGATATGATCTCACTTGTAATCCTCTGGACAACTGTCAGCTCTCGCAACAGTTGGATGCTATCTCTAGTACTGCGGGATCTATAAGCAAGCCTCCCACTGATAAGCCAAAGAACTAGTTTAAAACCAGTCCTGAGCACTAGCAAGAACTAAGAGGAAGAAACGTGAACAGTACATATCAGCATTAAGTAACACAGATTTTAAGATGCATGGCCAATATTTAGGGAATCCCTGTATTGATTTAAATACTAGTAACTAGAAATCATAGGCTTAACCTTGCAAAACCTTTACATGTATGAGAGAACAGACAGACTACTTGAGTAAGTAAGAACTGGAATCACAGAATTGTAGAATGGTTTGGGTTGAAAGGGATCTTAAAGATCATCTATTTCCAATCCCCTGGAAAGAAATACAATCATGTATTTACATAATAATGACCACATTTAAATTGTATGTATTTACATTATACTGTATATGTTATCACAGAATACACACCATATTCAATCCTAAAAAAAATATAAATCCCTAAGAACATTTTGTCACTTATTTTCTAATATAAAAATGCAACTCCATACACTTACAATATTATGGTTAAATAGTTAGATATCAGAATTGTACCGTTTCTATTCAAATTGTGTTTTCATAATGAGAATATAACAAGGATGATATAATTAAAGAAGATGTAACGAATGACTTTAAAGTGGGCCCTCCAAATTTCTAGTCTTTAAAGTTAAGCTTGCTTAGCAAGCTTTTTTTCCCCCCAACTTACTCAATTAACAGTGATTAACATTGGTAGCAATTATAAGCACGCACAGGGAAGAGGAAGGATTGACTTTTTGCCCTCCAAGTTCCCAATTTCCCAGTTTTCCAACAACAATGTCTATTGTTTGCTGTGTGCAGACATGAAGAGAACAGCACACAAACTCTTGAAAGCCTGTTGTAGGTGGGTTTTAATTTTCCAAGGGTTTATTAGAGACGGGCAGTGAAGGAGGGGTGAGGAAACCAAAGTTCACTCCGTACTGAAGACAGTTTCACTGCTGCTGCCATCCTACTGGGGCAGTCTAGGAATACACTTGGGAAGATGTATGGTGACTCTGGGACCTACGTCTGCAATGGTTGTGAAGACACATTGGAGAAGCAAACCCTACCCAACAGCAGTGGTGAGGACCAACACACATAAGCACTGCTCACGGCTGGGACCCTCTCAACGGGTGAGCCACCACCTTCACAATTTATTCAACTCAGACTGCAACTTCTTTGCACCCCAGATGACCATGAGATACAAAGTACAATCATTATTTTTCATTCATTTTTCAGTTTGAAGTGTCCTAAATATTGAGAGGATTGGGCTGCAGATCAGTAGCACGGGGTCTTGACAATGGTGTGAATTGTGTGTCCCTCAGCATGGCACAGGGACATGTGAGGGCAAACAAGGGCACAAGACTTGTCTTGAAGAATTGTCCTGGGTAAGGGGAGTCAGTCTGGCTGGAGTGAATCCAAGGGTGAAAAATCCTATCTGCTGTCAGACTGCTTCCTGGGAGGGAAAGCTTCAGGAGAAAGCCTGGGTGGAAACTGGCGCAGATACAGTGAGGATGATCGGTATCCCAGTAGGAAACAGAATAAGCCAGGCAGCCAATGCACGTCATATGTGCAGTTCATGCACAAAGTTTTACTCAAAACATTTTGCTCCATGTATGCTTAAAAAAAATCTGTGGTTTCCAGTGATGATTATGGTTCATTCCAGTCAAACCCCAAAGTCCTTGATTGTTGACACAATGTCAACACTTACATCTTTTCTCTGTCAGAAGGTTAACAGTGTTACAAATTTCTTTGGGGAAGAATTTAGCAATTTACTAGGAGTGCAATATTTATTCTACATCAATTTATTATTATTTTGAAAAACTGAGCCAGTAAGAATGGTTAATAGCTTGACCATTCTGTAATTAACTCTTGTGGATATGAATCTCTCTACCCATGTGAATCCAGGATGGATCATGTTTTGCTGCAAACAGTAAGTTGCCATTAAACTACAACATACAGATGGTCAGGCACCAACTGGTTAATAAGAGTTTTTACTTTACAGCATGTGACCAAGGATACTAGATTAAAAACAGCGAACTGGGTAAATATATTCCTTAAAGCCTCTGTTTGCAATAAACTACAAATATGTTCTTGATCTAGGGTGTTTGCAAACCTCTGAGAGGTTTTGGCAATAAAATAAACTAGAACAAGTTGGAGGGAGAGAGGTGTCTAAATCCCTGCTTTAGATTTCCTCCCAGTACTAGAGATCAGTGTGGGTGCACCAGGAGGAACTTATGATGGCTGTAGATCCAGAGATACAAAAAAGAAGAAAAACAAGTTTCAATTCACTATTTACAACCCACTGATTAGTCAACTGGTTGTTCTTGCAAATTACCATTTATCAACAACATTTCATTCACAAAAAACCTGTTAATATACCAACCCATTTTCTCCAAGTAAAATAGCACTTGAGATTTTCAATATTTATTCCAGCAAATTAAAGAAGACATGAATAGTATGGGGGGGGGAGGGGGGAGGGGGAAGGAAAAAAAAAATCACAAAAAAACCCTCATATCGAAAATATAATTTACATTTTAGAGAACGACAGGCGATCTATACCATCATGAAGACAGAATTCAAAAAACTTCCATCATATTGTTGTGGTTTAGAAATGGCATTCTCCATTTAGTACTCCCACTAAAACCGGGAGCCGTTTCCCTGCCCCGTCCTCCAACCGAAGGCAAAAAAGGCTTGGGTTGAGATAAGAACAATTTACTGGAAACAGCAATGAGGTAAGAAAACTAACAGTACCAGCAAAAAATTAATAACAAAAGGCATAAGGAAAGAAAGGATTTACATGGGAAACCCCTGACAATAAACAATACTGGACCACTCCATCTGCTATCTTTACTGGACCCAAAAGAGAGTTCCTCTCCCCCACTCCCAGCAACGATGTGAGGTGGTACAAAATAACCTCCTTGTCTTGGCCACACCCCTTCCAGCTACTGTAAAAAATTAACCCTGTCCTGGCCACAACCAGGACACGTATACACAAGATATGAAAGAAGCTGAAGTGATTGGTGAAACCCTTCCCCTGAGAACACACTTTAGTATTTCAATATGAACTGATTCACCATCTGCCTCGTTGATTCTAGTAATAGTAATATTTACAATTTCACCAGAAACACCAAAACAAAATAACAGTTCTTCTCTCCAGTTGCTAACAGACCTTTGCAATTAGCAGCTAGCAACCAACACCAATCTTTCTTTCCGGCTGTTCTAAGCATGTCCCACTGCCAGTGGCACAACAAGCAATCATAGGGAAAACTTGTTTTCACAAAAAAACCCCAACAGTACCAATAAAATGATTTTATCCATCTTTAATAATTAAAGGACTCTCAAAATAGAACAAACTTGCAGACATTTCTTGCCTTCACAGCAGCCAGGTTTGGCAGGTTCCCACGCCCTGGCTACACAGACACTCCTGTCTCTTCCAAAACCAAAATGAATGACAGAATAGAAAACAACGTAGTCCTTTCTCATTTAATCTCCAAGAAAAAGGACTGGAGGTTCAATATACTTCACAACTGCAGGGCAGAGGCATTCTGCAACTGGAGACCCCCTGGGGCAGCAGGGGGACATGGAGTGGGCCAATCTCAGCCCTTGCCTGCACCTGCCGAGGGGAGGATTAAGGAGCACAGTATCATCCTTCCCAACATCACCACCACTTTGATTCATCTGCTTGCTAGATTTACATATGTTGGGGCTTTTTTCTTTTTACTTTTTCAAACAGTGGATTGCAATGTTACTGGTTCGTTCTAATGGTATTTATGTACCTTTCTCCTCTCCTGACATCCACAATGAAATGTATCACAGTCATCAAAGTACATCAATTTTTTCTTAAAAATCTCCTTCAACCACAAGTTTTGTCATCTGCTCCCACCCAAAACAAGGCTTCTCTATCCTTCCTTAAAGAACTTCAGCAACAGCCTCCTCAGCTTATCTATTCTTGGCCTCATTTATTTCAGCTCCACATCCCTGTTCTGAGCTCCAACTCACAGAGTTTGACATGGTCTTCTGCACTATTTTGGCTCTGACCTGACAGAACAGTGACCTACTGAAGCTATTTTCCATTCAGAATGAGGGCTGAAAAGAAAGTCTGGAGGTCTGGCCACTACAGCTCTGGGTATTTCAAACAGTGCCACCTACCAAGTCCCAGAAATCTGCACTCTTTCCAGTCACTTCGGAAAGGCTTTTATTCTCATGTTTATCTCCAAAAAAGCTAGGTTCCACATACAAAAGCCTTACACATTGAAGGATAAATTTCTGATACATTTAAATAACAAGTTCCTCCGCTGTCTGTAGAAAAAAAATGCTATTTTAGTGAGGCCCACATAAACAAGGGTTTGAGCTCCCTCTGCAGGCTCTATGTCTGTAATTAACTAAGAAAAGCTTTTCCCACGGCCGTGCAGTCATAAACGAATAATGATGATGTGCAGAAGCAAAAATGTTTTGACAGGATTTGGCATGAGAGTAGTTGAAATTATCATTTATGTTTTTCTTTAAATCAGGCATTTGGAGAAAATTGTGGCCTAGTGTAAACAGGTGCACTCCACTGCAGTAAAAGAGAGTGCCAGACACTTTGCTTCGAAGTGGGTTTAGCTAATTTTGTGTTAATTTGAAGGCAACTTAAATAAATAATGGTAACTAACTACAAGAGCTAGTATATAGGGAAAGTATTAGGGGAAAAGAGGGCCATCAAGACAGAACAGCAGGGAAATATATGTAAAAGGTCAACTTTTTACTTTAACTAGTAAAGCAGATTATGCTACTGCACCAGACTTACTCTATACCACTTAATCAGTGTATCTGGAGTGTATGCAGTATTAAAGCCACAAACAGATTTCTATCCCAAGTAGCATCAGATCAGCACACTCAGGAGCTAAATCACCTACAAGTTTCACTAGAGCCACTATCTAATGGGATTTCTTACAGGATTAGGGCAGAAATGTGGATTTCTTTTACTTTTCAAGTCCAGTCATTAAAAAGAAACCTCCTTTTTCAGACTAAGAGCATTTTTCTTTTCCCTTTTCCCATTATGGAGAAAAAATTAGGATTTAGAAATTACATATAATCTTGAAAAAAGCTATTCAGATTACACTGTGATAAGAATATAAAAGCCAGAAAATATATTTCATAAACAAAGATATATAATAGTGATAATTGAAATCCATATCTGTCTTTAGCAGCTTGCCTCTGATCCCACCTTTCACTGTATTTCAGCCTCAGTCTATTCTGGCCGAGACTTCGGTATGAAGCCCACAAAACCTGAATGTAACAATGCAGCAAAGAACTTATTTAACAGCCACAGACATCAGAAGTTCCAAACATACAAAATTATTAGAAAACTCAATCATATAGAAAGATTCATCTCATCTCTTTCTCAGCAAATGTGAGAAAAAAAGTAAGATTTTGACTATACAGCACTCAGACAATTCTTGCAGAAGACACCATAGTATAATCACATGCTTCTCAGTAATTATTTCTAATTGACATTCAGGCAAATTTTTCTGTAATTTCCTCTGTTTACATGTCATATTACACTCTTTTCCTATTCTTATATTTTTGAGGTCTATGCATGCTAACATTTTTAGATAACTGCCCTATTTTTGTACTGCAGCCTCTTAGAGGTAAGACTGTATCACACTGTGGAGAGATCTATATTCTCTGATATGCAGAAGAGCTTTCTCTGGGGCCAGAAACAGAACTGCACATTCACTATGGAAGTTCTGCTCTGCTCATCAGCCCACACACAGCTGATACTTGCTTGTTCCAACACAGCTTTTTTCTGTTTGTTGAGATGAGCTATATGAAAACCAACTGCAGCCAGATACCAGTGATGCTTCCTAGTGATCAGTACTGGGACCAGTACTGTCCAAAATCTTGGTCAATAGGCTGGACAATAGAATGGAGTGCACACTAGTAGGTGTATGGATGGTCCCAAATAGGGGGGTGTGGAGGGGCCGTGGCAACACTATGGGGCTGGTATTCAGAGGTAGCTCAGTCGGTTAGAGGAATGAGACAATGATGAACTTCATGCAGAATCTCACCAAAAACAGGTGCACAGTACTGCAACCAGGCAGTAAGAACCCCTGCTACAGGTGAGGATACAGAACATCTATCTATATGGTAACTCATTCTTACTCTGTATCTATCGTAAGGTCTGAGGAGTCCTGACACACAGTGTTGAATATGTTATCAACATATGAATATGTTGATTAGATGAGAGAAAAAAGTCACTCACAGTGAAGTGACATTGCAACAGGTCCCCATTCTCAGAATCAAAATCAACTAGGAAACACCCTGATCATTCTGTTCTCAGTGAATTGTGCTTTGAGTGGGACATGGCGATCCATCATTTCCAGGGGGCCCTTTCTACCTCAATTCCACCATAAGCCCATGATCCAATAGCCATGATTGCTAATGGATATCCTGAAGAACTGTAGACATCACCCAAGCCACCTCTAGCTGTCGCATGCAGCAGCCAAAGAATGGATAGCCGTGTTTGCAGAACTTCCCTGTGCACGCACAGACCAGCCCTCACACTCACTCAGCAAGCACAGCAGCTCTGCTGAATTAAGGACATGCCAAGCTTCCTGCCTGCGCTCAGATCACTGCTCCAACTTCCACACAGCAATCACGTCCTTCATATTACCCAAGACAAACTTTGTGCAGTAGTCTATGCTAAAACTGCATTGGGTAGTCTGCACAGGGCTGCAACAAGGCATGCAAATCACATCATTCACAGCTAACTTGGGTAGCTTTATATCGACTTAGATAACTGTTCTGGTAACTCATTCTTACTCTGTATCTATCACAACAACTTGGAGCATCTGCTTTAGACATGGTTTAAAAAACATCCACCTCATCTCAAAATCTAATATTCATACTATACATATATGTTAACTAATTTGAACCCCCCCAAAAAATCTCTTTTGAAACTGAAGCCCTTCATGTTTGTTTTGGTTAAGCAAGGCTCAGATTTCAAAGGATAATTTACCTGTAGTAAATCAATGTTACAAATTACATAGTTTTACATTATAGTTACAAATTCATGAACCATTAACTACCGACCTGGTGATCTGATACCCTGCTTATAACGGCACCCACATTTTAAAAGCATTTTTCATCAGCAAGTCAGTATCATTATCCCCATTTTTTAACAGATGAAAAAACTGAGGCATAAAATAAGGAACTGATTGGATCAAGGTCATGTAGCAAGCTAGCAGCAGAGACAGGAATAAAAACAAGGTGGCCTAAGACCTAGTGCAATGTGCCTCACTGTCATTTCCTCACCCCAATGTCTCTTTTGTCTGGGTTCCTGCATTTCAATTTACCCTCTCTCGAGAGTATTAACTTACTTTGAGGAAAAAATAGTCTAATTTTTTGGTTGTGTGTCTGGTCTCTCTATTGTGATCTGTACAGGTACTCAGATACCTTTATATATGCTTAAAATATAAAATAAAATATATGGCAAATGAGATCATATATACATTTTCTAAGATTAATTTAATGGTGACAGAATCTTGATTTTCTCATCCCTGTACAGGTAGTTATCATGTGCTGAAAGGTTTTCTTACTCTTTTAGTGCTGTTAGTGTTGACACCTCTAACCAATTAGTATCTTCCTTGGACTGCATTAACATGTTGTTTAGGAGCACTCTGGATAATTAATTAAATAAGAGCAGAGATGTCAGAAGGATACAAGATTCACCAGTTCTTATATTACCATATTATTATATACAGTCCTTCTAATCAGCTTTGGATTCTAATTTATTTGGGGTTAGTATTCATTAAATACTTCACCAAAAGTTGTAACAAAATGGCTGGTTTATTTTTTTTCTCAATTTTCTCAACAAATCAGTAATTCTATCAAGAAAATAATTGTATTTATTTGACAGAAGAGATGACAAATTTTTTGAACACTGAAGCTCCTCAGAATCCACAGTGTCACACTTGGAAGTCTAAAGGCTTGACTACACTCTGCAGTTAAATATAACACAAACCATCAGCATTCAAGCAGGCTGCAGAATGGAGCTCAGAAACTCAGCAGGGCTTTTCAGCATTAATACCAAAATGAGCGTCTCTGCACGGACATGCAGCTGTGCTATGCAGAAGTACTCGTGTGGATCACTACTAGCTCAGGTAGAATGAGTATGTACTACAGCACTTTCTATTGTACAACACAAACACATTGAAAGCATCTTTGAAAGCCAGTCTCAGTTCCCACAGACAAGTTGCAAACCAGCAATTAAGTGCCTAAAATACCAGGTGGCACTGAAACCTCTAAGTCTCTGAAAGCAATCCAAAGCTTTGCCTCCCTGGATGAAAAGATGTCACCTAAGTGCCAGAAGTTCTGCTACTGCATATGCTGAGAGGCACCACTGTGATAGCTCCGCACGCTGGAGGCGGTTAGTGATTCACAAATTGCACATAGGACCCTTCAGAGCTGCAAAGCTCACAGGAATTATGCCTAGAAGCTAAGGAGAACAATGCATTGAACATGAAGCACAGTTGCATGGGTACTCTTCAAAAGTGCAGCAAAAAGAGGGAGAAGTGGTGAAAAAGCTGCAAGCCCTAGAACAAGTGATGTGCAGTCCTGCAAAATGCCATGTTTGACACGGCAAATAAAAGTGTTACAGAATATCTAAGTAACTACATAGCTCCTGGTGGCTCATGTAATATCTGCTACCCTGGCATGATCTGATTCAGCAGGGTATTCAAAGCATGTCTGCAACTAAAACCTTGCAACTATTCCCACTACAAATGGTTAGCCCACTCAAGTTTCTCACAATGCTGTACTGAGGACATTTGACATACATCCTTACCCTTAACTGATACACCAAATACTAGTTATTTAAAACTTATAACATATAGGTGAAAACGTTGCAGTGATTCTTCTTTCTTGTCAATTCATAAGGGAAAGATATATTGCACATTACAGATTGAAAAGGAGTTCTTTTGCAATTCTTCAAACATTTTGCAATATTAAGAAATTATTGCATTGCTGTGGGTTTAAAACAAGGGTTTTTTAAAAATAATGTTTGAGTTGGGTTTTTTTGTTTGTTTTTAAATAGGAAATCATAAGAAACACCCCACCTTTTCCACAGTAACATCTAAGAATTTTCATTACAAATACATCCCATTTGTCTAGGAGCTCCAGCTCTTAATTACTCATGAAAAATGGAACATCTCCAGGAGAGATTAAAAAAGATTCACTACACAGTTCTCAACACCTTAGATATCTCACAAGTGAAACACGAATTTGACAACAGGAATTCTTTCTTTTTGAAGTTTGATGAAGTGTAGTAACAGCTGAAAGCTCAGGGTGATATCCCTCATCTGAATGCTCATCACGCTTAGCTCTACCTAATTTCTCAACTCCTCTGGGGTTAGTAGGGATCCATTCATAATCCCAAAGTCACCATTTGCTGCCACTTCCAGGGACTTGGCAGCTTGATCTGTACTAGTAAATCAAATACTTCCCAGAAACGCTCCCGAGAACTAGAATATGAACACCTACATTTTAAATTGTTAAAATTGCTCTTGAAATGCTTTTCACTCATGACAGTTAGCACTCTCCAAGACAATTTGCGGGCACAGTTCAGAAGCAAGAACATTGCAGGAACCATTCCAAATAAGCAGGTGGCCACAAATTGCTTTGAAAACTCAGATAATTTACACCATAAACATCAGCTGTTCTATGCAGTGGGACTCTGCACTACATGGGGATGATCCTGGATACATCCTATTAATAGTCCAGACATAGCATAAAAATCAGTTGCAGTGGCATCCTGGTGAAACCAAGCCTCATTCTAGTGATGAGCCTTTGTTATTTCACTCAAAAATACCACCTAACTCTAGAAAATGTAGCTGCCAGAAAAATAAAAAACACTTGCACACATTTCCTTCCTCAATATTTTCCAATGTTTTTGAGTAATTCTTGCATTCTAAACCATACTGAAGCTCTCTGCCTCCTTAAAAGGGTGCTCTTTCTTATCTGCAAATGATTTCCCATTAGGCCTTTTGATAAGCTTCATCTACTTGACCATTACTTGATCTTTCAATGTACCTGCCTGATCAGTTATCCTGCTGTGGCCACAAACCTTCATGCAAATTGATGTTTATCTAGTTGTAGATCATGCGCTTACCCTTGCATTGGAAGATGTAACAAATATTCACACCCACAAAACCACAGCCAATTAAGTACCCAAGCGAAAGAGATGATCTTTTAAGAAAATAACACTGAGATAAGAAGTTCAAAAAGTAGTTTGCAGTTCTCTACCTTTTTCTGATTTTGGATATCTCAGCTTCTTCTGCCTCAAGAGCAGGCAGAAACCTGTTTCTTGAACGTCCCTGAATGTAGTTTATGCAAAAAAAAAGTTTTAAAGTTTTTTTGAGTCAAACTTACTTTATCTCAATATTCATGATGGAAAACAAATGAGAGTGACAGCTTTTTGGACCTTCCACTTTGGGGTTTTAGAGCATGAGAGAAGATAATATCCTTCTGTAAGCTAAGCATATATTGGAATGGATTTTAAATCTATTTTAACAGTAATTTATCTACTTGTGCATTATGCTACAGAGCACATCACAGTAAACTGCATTTTTACACGGCTGCATTACAGTTTCAGACATTTTATTACGTAATCTACAGTGACACTTTTCTTGCTGTATTCATTCTGCAAAAACAATGCAAAAATGCCTACAACAATGCAAATGCAGTTTTCATATCATGCCTGCTTAGGATACAAGGATAATAATGTTATACAGTATTTATTAATGCTTTCTCAGTCAATACCTTATGATGTACTGAATTCTTTTTGACATGGGGCTCAATTGCTAAGATTTGGCAGTCAGATGAAATTATAAGAAATAAAATACCAAAGCTAAGCAAACATAAATGTGATCCTAAAGTTTCATTGACTGCATTTAACAAATGTTATCCATTAGGGCTGGAATCTCACTGAGAAGAGAAAGGTGGAAAAGTGGTTGGAGTGAAAAAGGCATGTCCCTTTTGCTCTCAGTGGAAGTCAAAAATTTGAGGTGGGAGTGCCGTTAAACTCCATTTTCTTTGTATGGGTAACATTATTCTTTTAAGAAAAGTATTGCCTCTGAGTGATATTTACATGTAAAACTGTATTTGAGATATAAAATGTATCACAGGGCATACAGCAGTATCTTTGCTAGTCAGGCATGAGATGCATGAAACATGTGCAAGCGAACCAGGACTGGTACTCTGCATGGTGTGTAATAACCCTGTTTTTGTAAAAATTGCCTCTTGAATGTTACTAATACCTGATCAAGCATCCTGTTCTAAAAATTATGTGTTCACATTTCACTGATAATTATGAAGTTACAAAATACCTACATTTCTGCTGCTCTCTAGAAAGCTGTGCATCACTATCAGCCATATACATCTTTGATTTACATGTTTTAAATAAACTGTCATTATTAATTAGCAAGAACCAAACAATTTATTTTAAGAGTAGAAGGAGCATCTTTCCTGGAACTAGTTCTATTATCTCAACAGATGCCTCAAGTGGAAGCCTGGTAGATGATATCAGAATTAGTTCCTTGTAGCATCTCTTCCTTTTTTTTGAAGATAATCAAGGACAAGGTGGCACAAGATAATTAGCCACAAGTATCATTAGCTCCCTGAATCATCTCCATAACTGATACCGAGCTCCTGCAGGCAGCTCTGGCTTACAGTCTGAGACTCCCAGGGAAGGTATTTCAACACAAGAAAGAGGCCCTACATCAGGGAAGAAGGAGCCATGCATATGAATGACTACATATGATACGAGAACTCCTCAGTATTTCCAGCTCCTCACTGCTGGAGTAAAGCAGTTTACTGTAGGGATACCAGACTCTTTCTTTGGCCCCTGCCTTTTGCTTTTGTGAGTGCGTTCAAACAGGAACACTGTTCAAAAAAAGCATCCATTTCTTAACTCTGAAATAATAGTGGGGTTTTTTTAAGAGAAAAAATAAGCACTTCTTACATCAATGTAAGCAAATGATTTGCCTGCATTTGTAATTAATAACATCTCAAGACATGGATATGGAAGATCTGAGTTTTGCCATCAGTTTTATACCCCAATTTTACTATAGTGTGGGTGTCAATCCCTGTTTTGAAACCACACACCTAGCAGCAAGTTCACAATTCCCCTACATATCTCAACAAAAGGTTTTAATTCTCAAAAGGCTGAAACAGTTCCTTACTTTTGAAAATAACTCATAAATAGAAATTCAAGAGTTTAACTTCAGACAGCAAAGTTTAAAATTTTAATCTCAGTGATCCATTGTCTCGGTTTTTCAATCTTCGTAAGTAAAACCACTGAGTTTTTTAGAAAGTAATTTTATTTCCTTGGATAAGAAGACCTGCACTTGCTACGTGTTCTTATTTACTACTATTAAAAAGGTAGCCTTTTTTGCATTTTACAAGGCAAATCTTTACAAGTAACATGAAAAACTGTTTTTTTTTCATTTGGCATCTTATTTCTAAGCAGGACACCGTTATTAAAAAGAAGAATTCATTGATAATATAAATAATTTTTCTACAAAAAGTCGGAATGCATACAATTATGTTAGGACAGAATTTTACAAGTATCGATGAAAAATAATTAGGCTTCTTATTTTGCGCATCCAGTTTCCATTCAAGCGACACATATAAGAATATGTTATTAATCCTGATGTAAAACTATGGATCTTTTCAATACTTACCAGGGCTTAAAAAACTAGAGAACACTGTTGTTACAATAAAGGGTATGGTGCACGCACACACACACACACACAATTTCCCTACATTGACTTTAATGCTTTAATACTACTACATCTTACCAGTAGGCAGCACTGTTACATCTTTTTAGACGTTAGCAATGTTAATGACATACAGTGCCATCTGCAACTTTCTACATAATATCTGACCTTTACTTCCATTCAACCCTCATTATTTTTTCTTCACGCAGTGTTTCTATCTCCCAGATTTTATTTCATAAAAGAAAATAAGAAGAAAATCAAAATGCTGGAATATGTTTTAGCACATCAAAAATGGGAAATGGAAACTGGAATGGTATATTGGATTGCATTAATCAATTACCATAGCTGTCACTGTTTAAAACACGGCAATATCTATATCAGATGATGAATTACCTTAGGCAAATATCTCAGTAACGGAAATGATTCATTTCAGTATTGATTAAATCATTTAGACCTTTAAGATCTTAAGAGAACAAACTGATAGAATAAACAATGGTCCTGGTCCAGCAAACCCTTGTTCAAATGAAGAGCACATGAGCCTTCAGTTATGACAGTCTAATCTTAAATTGGACTTTCTTCTCAAGAAGGAGTTCAAGTGTAAAATACTGGAAAAATGAATTTTATAAACCAAATAACCTTTTCTTACTGCTTTTTTTACAATAGCCAAGCCTAAATATACAAACATGTACAGTGTCTTCATAACTGATCGTTTGCAGTTTTTTCCATTTTACAGACTTTGTATCATCAACTAATTGGACCCTGATCTTGTATTTGCAAAAAATTAAAGTTCAATACTGAGTTCATTAGGATTTTTGGATGTACAAGGAAGGATTTTGTACCGAATTTATGTGTACCCAACTGCAAAGGTTACTGACAGGTGTTAATAAGCATATTGGTGAAGTACAGATAATGAATACTTACATAAGAATATTTTTCTATTTTATATATATTTCTATGTGTAGAAACACACATATTTATAAGAGTAGAAGTTTAAAATAAAACACATTCTCTTAGTTAATTGGTAAACAAGATATACTACTTTAGACATCTTAGCAGTGCCAAAGATTTTTTCCACTTTCTGTCCTACTTTCACACCAAAATTACAATTTCACATTTCATAAAAAGGCACTGAAACGTAAAATGGGCCAACATCAAAATATAACAAGGAAGCAAAGATAAATTAGAGGAATTCTTTGGTTCTTTCACTAACTAATCAGATATATACAGAAAAGGACCTTTTAAGTTTAATGATACCTGCTCATTAAATGATGCTAAACACTAAAATACCACGAACAGCAGGGAATTTCAGTTTACATTAGAGAAAAAAATAAAAGGGTAAAAATGACTGAAGTTGGCCAGTTCAAGCTGATAGGGCACTTCAAATGAATAACAGAAGAATAAAAGAGACACTCTAGGTTAAATTAGGTTCTCCTATGCCTTTTCTTGAAAGTGCTTAACTTCACAAATTTTATTTGAATTAACTAACCTGCCAAAATCAAAGACTTGAATAGGGGTAAAGTTAAACAAGCAACTATACTTCACAGTAAGTTTACCCATTAAACAGCAGATAAAACCTCTGCATAAGAAAAGATGGGGGAAACAGTTTTAGAACATGCATTTTTTCCTTCTCTAGTCAGGAAAATGTCATCCCTGTCATACTTTTGAAGTAAAGCTCTACTTCAGAACAAAATTATTCAGATATGGAACTTAATTCCTCTAATAATTTGTTTATAAGAATCCTGTTTTCCTAAGTTCAGCACAGTTGCACAGTTTTCCTTCTCACCATTTGAAATATATAATACTTGAGTATTATGATTTTAGTATGGCATTAAAGATACTAAACAACGATACTGTATTACCTGACTAATAACTTTTGCAAGTACACTGCAAAGAATTTAAGGGAAAATATGCTATTTGAAGAAATCAGAAAAGTTGAAGGAAAAGGAACAAAGGTTGTAAATAAAAATGTGGCTTCAGATCTTTCTCAAAGTACATGCTATACTCTCTATTAATTTTGTTTGAAGGCGATTACTTTTATCATTAAGAATAAAAAATACTTCCATTCTGTTTCTTGGGTTTTTTTTTTCCTCCTGCACAGGCAGCTGTAACAGAGTAATAAAGTACATATTTCACATATTTACAGTCTGTTTCTTTCTGCTCTTAAATTAAAAAAAAAAAAAAAAAGCAGAAAAACATCACAAACTTGTCATAACGGAGAAGTTTCAACTGCAAAAACTCCAGTCCTGAAAAGGGATCCTTGTAGGCTGCACAACCTGCTTGAAAGACTCAGCTGTAAGATCAGCCTGCTCTCTGACTGGTATTTGGGGTTTATTTTTTTAGTACACAGAATGCTTCTAGATTGCGTTAGCTATTTTTAGCCAGTATCTTAGCAATTTCAGAAAGGGATTAAGTGAAAGAGGAGAAAGGAGCAAAAATATATTTGGGGGTGTACAAATAGCAAGCAACTCTCTCCCTGTGGGTCTTTCTCTGGGAAAGTAAGTGTCTCTGTTCCTTAACATCCCTCCAAGAAACCCCTCATCTTCACAGACAAATGTTCAGACTGAGGATGCAACACTGGATTGGGACACGGCAGCCACGATGTTGGTCACTGACAGAAAAAAAATTTGGATTTCATTTTCAGAGCTGATTAGCAGTCATAGTGGGCAAGCATGACCCATTCATCTCACAGATTTAAACGTTAACCCACAAGACTTGGGTAATGGCTGTCTACCCCACTGAGGGACTGCATGATTATTCTCATGGCTTTGAAACACTCCAAATGCTGTTAGTATGGCAGGAATGCAAACAAATATGACCCCAAAGTAAGAGGTGCTGACATATTTGTTCTCTTTGGTCACTGACTGACAGTAGACCCTTCAGATAGCCACCTCCAAGGGGATGAACCCATGCCTTCACGTAGATAAGTGCCATCACCTTTAAACCTTGTGTTCAAAAACAAAGCTGTTTTATCAAAATACCACTATATAAAGGTGCCGAGTGATGGGTGCTGTGTCAGCCTTAGAAGAAACACTACATTGCTTTTAGTATGCCACAGCTATAACTGGCAAGATGCCAGAGAGCATCACCCATCCGCGAGGAATCTGAACAGCTGAAAAAAGGCACAGTAGCAGTTGTAGAATAACTTGTGTATGAAATATATATATATATATATATATATAGTGATGGACTAAAATGTGAGAAATATTTTTGCTCTAGAGAAGTTGCCACAAAAATACAAGACACATTAAGGATGAGGCTGAGATAAAGTAAGTAAACACCTTTCAGAAAATGAGTAGTTCACTTCCTGTGAAAAAGCCGGGCAAATCTCTTGGCCCTTGCAACCAAGCTGACAGCATCGATCAAGAACAGTCTTGGGTACGCTCAGAAGTATAAAAAGGCTCTCCTACAGCTCACTGCGAACAACTAAGCCCACTGTAGCATAAAGAACACTGGGTTATGTTTCCATGCCTTAGCAATACAATCAGAGCTAACAAGGACCTGGTGGCACAGATACAACTTTTTATTCACACCTGCACTGGGTTAACTCAAGTGAATAAACCCAAGCATCTCCTGTTTGTGTGAAACTCAGCAGTGAAGAACTTCCTCAGAGATATTTCTCCCAGTCAGAATACCATCAGTATGCATCAGAAAAAAGAATTGGCTGCACTCTGTTTTCTCAATCCACAGATAACACTGAAGTGTGTTTCATGCTAAAGGCTTAAGCAGAGCATGAAAAAAATGAAATAGCCCTACCAGTCTCATTGAATTGAAAATTATATATCGTCTCAGAATGAAATTTAGAAGCTGAGTGTGGACTCTCATTCAATGAGAGGCAAGGAACTGATTTGATCTTTTTGTGGTCACCAACATGATGATGAAAACAACTTTTTAATTAAGAAATATAAAGGTACAGGAAATACAGAAAATGAGGAGCTAGAAAAAAAGTTGTCTTTGCTAGTTAGAAAAACTAGCAAGGGATTAGTTAAGATTAGTTAGTCTCATTGAGAAAGTAATCTGTAAAACAGCATTGACAACTTTGTAACTACAGCATCAGATACACTGACTAAACAGCTTATTAATTCTATTAGTAACTATAGATGAGAGCAAACAGGATGTTATTATCTTCATCCTCATTATTATTTTTACTACAAGTGGCTGGAAGCATCAGCTGAGAGGCCCCACTAATACAGGCACTCTATGAACCACAGCAAGAGACTCCACCACCAAAGAATTCAGTCTGATCAAAGACACCTAGCAGAATAATTTAGACAAACTTTATCCTTTCCCTTTCACATTTTATTCTAATTATTTTTGCAGCATGTCTTGAAACAAATATTTCCTTATTTACAATTCTTAACTAATTCTCTTTCTATTCTTAAATCGTATTAAGTCATATAATTTCTTTTCACCAGCAAAATTCTCTCCTCTAGCACAAAAGAAGAGCTGGCAGATCTGGGATTGTTCAGCTCAAAAGGACAGGAAGTTCTAAACTAAAAATGAAGTCCTTGTGTTCAATTTACAAATGCATGATCCATCACATGTCTAAGTATATCTGGTCTCCTGTTTTTTTTTCAAAGAGGGAACAGAAACTTGAACCCTGAATATCAGCTGCCTCCCTGGCTGCTTCTCCCTGTGATTGTTCTGGGAATGTAACTGTGTGTTTTCCACAGAGTGGAACAGAAATGCGCAGGGAAACACTGCTTACCCATTTGGGGATTGGACAGGAGGGATAGATACCTCTTAAAGGAAGAAGTCCCAGTATACCCAGAACTGATCCATGGAAGGTAAGGCTAGATACATCTGATATAAGTATTCTGAAAGAATGATATTCTCAAAAAAAATCCTATGTACTTGGTTTACAGTTATTGTTAGAATACTGACACATGCCTCTGCATTACATTGCACAAATATTTATACAAGGTTTTAATTAGACCCCTTAGCTGAATATTCCATGACATTCAAGCTCCAACTGATGTAATATAATAGAATGTAGAGATAGGAAAAAATTCTCCTAAACATTGATCCAGTAGATGCTACTTAAAAGCCTATATGCTCTTTCAAAAAAATAAAATATTGTAACTATTACTGTATTTTGTCTAAAGCTGAAAAGTGCCTGGAGATGCAGGAATAAATGCATTGATATTAAGACTGGGGGGGATTACCTGCTGCCCTGGAAAATAATATGGAAAACCACCTGCCTGCCCAAGAACATACAACTATTTTAACTGAGTCATGAGAGCAATGGCTGCCCTTGGAGCCCACCAAGTTACACAGTTCTAAACCAGACACGTCAGATTGTGCGCAGTACACAAATGAGAAATACTGTCTCAGGTTAATCTTTAGTATTTCTATTACTTTACCTCATTACCTCTGTCTGATCTCCTATTTAGAGTTTTGTGTATAAATATCAAATTGTTTGTTGATCCTAGAATTCATTTTCTTTTCTCTTACACTGCCTGCATTCCCTTTAATGTCATTCTCCCCCTTCGTCCAGTTTTCTCACTCTGCTTTTCCATTAGTCTCATCTTTTATCCAGTTATTTCTTTACTATGAAAAAAACTCTTTGACTTAATTTTGAAGAACACATTAATAAGTAATTCTTTCACTTTTACTTCTAGTTCCCTTCTCGCTTCCCTCTTTTCTCCCTCTTCCTTCCCATCTGAGTAATTTATTCTAGAATTTCTATTCCTTTTAGTCCCTTCCAGCCTTAAAATCCATCATCCTCATTGAAAACATTACTTATTGTCTTATTTTAAATCGTGAAAAAGCAAAAACTACTGCAGAACAGGTCTAACTTAATAAGCCTGCATCTAACATCTAAACACGTATCTCACAGAAGGCAATCTGAATGGCATTTAGCCCACCGTGAAGGACCGTGTGGTATCCAGTTGATTAAAACAAACATGTCTTCTTTTTTGACCAAATTAATACTCATTATATTGGTAAAAGCCTTCTTTACTAACACAGTTTGATGGACAGTGCTTTCTTCTTTTGAAATAATTTATAAGCTTCTGCTATTAAATAATTTAAAAAGTAATGTAATACCTGTATTAGTGGTCACAATTCTTAGATATGTCCCCAGAATATACTCCTTTAATAGATAAATTATTGATTGAACTATCCATGACTTTGTGAATTGGAATTCCTCTTGTTTGGGGGGGGGAGGGGGGAGTACCAAAGTGTACTAAGTATGGCAAATGGCTGCTGACTGTGGAATGACCCCTACGTAGCATCAGATTCAAAGATTCCATGTAATGCCAACAGAAAATGGTGTTGGCAACACCAAGGTTGTAGGCTCAATCCCTGTATGGGTCATTTCCTTAAGAACTGGGCTCGATCCTTGTGGGTCCCTTCCAACTCAGAATATTCTGTCAATCTGAAATTGAGATTATAAATTACAAAATTATTTACACCTGAATGTAATCACAGTGTGCTAGGTGCTTTCCAATCAGTGGAGAAATTATGTGGCTAGCATGTAATTCCAAATAAATGAAGTCATGTTTCATAATTTGCAAACAGGGAATAGTGTAACCTGCCTTCTTTAGAAATTACATTGACAAAAGTGAGAAACCACCATTCCAGAAAAATGTATTTCTATCACAACCCCAAAATTATTCTTCCCCAATGCTAAAATCTAAAGAGGATATATATTAAAAGACTAAAAGCAGTATTTTAAAACAAACTGGACGTATTTTAGCTATGTTAACAATACTGAGTCATACTCGTTTCCTCTCACTCTCCTTACCATTATTTATTTGCTTTCTGCACAGATTCTGAAATAACTTAAATTGCTTACAGTCCACATTTTTAATAATAGGAAGAAGCAAATAAAATCTTACAAAATGAAAAAGGAACAGGAAACATCTCCCTTTTTCCTACTGTATATGGCAATGTATTGAAGCTGGCCATTGAGATTAAGAACACACGTGATCACCTCAATTCCTTTAGATGGGAGAGAAAGGTCAGGAACCTATCTAAGAAAAAAGTCTAGATGAGGTGATATAGAAGCTTCCTTTATGCTGCTTTTAAAGAACTTCATCAGAAAGTGGTATTTGACCCTACCAAAGGTAAGCAGAGTCCAGAGATTGTCTTTAAAACTTAGAATTTCTCAGCAATTGCCTAGAAATTCAGTCTGAGATTGTACCACTTTCCATTACAACTAGAATAAAAAAAGACATTGTGCCTTAACATTTCTTCCCTTTATCACAATAAAAATTGATGCCCAAGTTGCCTCTTGTTGATGTATTTTTCGTAGATTAACCTTAGTTTTGCATCATGGAGAAATGCCCCTAACATGTTTTGACAGTTTTATAATAACTAATTTAGATTTAAAATACTCTTATATACCAGGGAAAAAAAAAAAAAAAAAACAACAACCAAACTTTCTTTATGTATTGGACTTAGTATTTTCAAAGAGAAGTATAAAAGCAGGATTTAGCTTCACATTAAAATGTTTAAATTTAGGTCCTAACATGTATGTTCAGTTTCTAATAATTTACTTCAATCAAGAAGAATTTGTGTTCTAAAATCTGTACAGTCCATGGAGTTCAGAGAGAAATGAACCCACTCACAAGGGTTCTTAGTTACCTAAATTTTTACTGTTGTTATTTTAGCTGACCTAGGATGTCATGCCCAATTTTTAGCTGCCAGCTCAGGAGGACAAAGGTCTCCCAGTAGATCTGCTAACCCTCTGTGGGCATCTCAGGTATCTAAAAGCATCTCCAGTAACACTAGAAGCGTTTGTTTAGGCAAATAAATCCCACTCTTGACACCTGTCTTAGGGCAAGCAGAATCACTCTCCAGTTGTCTCCGATTTAAGTGGGAGCTCCATTCACTACAAATCAAAACTTTGCCACCTACTGCAAGTGCAGACAGCTATGACTGGGCTTCAGTCTGAGCTCTGAACCTTCTTCAAGATGCAGTCAGGGTTGTCAGCTGGACAACATGAGTAAACAAGAACTAAAAATGGTATTCATTGAAAATACAAAGAAACTGCTCTGTATATGTCTGACAGGACCACATATGGAAGCTTCTCCAATGAACCTTTTTTGTAGACAAGTGACATACCCTTGAATTTCTTTTTACTAGGAGTTAATATAATTAGATTTCAAGAATTTACTACTCAGATCACTTATACCTAAAAAAATGAAGTTGATCTCAATTTTTTCTCATGTGAAAACTTGTAAGTAGTTTTTCTTGTCTCCCCTATTTCAATACATGTACCTGTTTTTCCTAGAGTTAAACATATTTTTTAAGAAAGGGGAACTTAGATTTGGATGTTACTTTATTAGTCCAACTTTGTAAGAGAAGATCAATACAATCCTTTTGCAAGTCAGTCAACAATTAATATCTTTGAGGCATTTCAGGCCTCTCCAAATGTGACTCCACCATCTGAAGTTGCTCCAAGTTTAATGAAAAAGGAAGATATTGGCATTGTTAATGTACTCACCAAAAAAGAGGCTGTATCACAACTGCTGTGCCACACAGACATCAGGTTTCATGTGGATTCCATTGATAACATGAATGTGGATTGATTTTTTTTTTTTTTTAAATAAATAGGACTGGTTTCTATACCTTAGAATACCAAAAATTCTATAAACATATTAAAATCCAGCTGCTGGAAGTAGAAAGCTAAATGAATACTAAGGGCATATTAGCAAAAAAAAAAAAAAAATTACCTCCCGTTAAAATTGAATAAATTACAAAGAACATATGAAATGCATTTCAATGAATTTGAGTTTCATCTTGAAAACTTTACCCAAAAGTGGCAAAGACTGTAGATAATCAGATATTCAATACTGTCATGTTTTTTAAGCAGTGTTATATCGTGGCAGAGGCCTGCTGCAGAGACTTTTCTATGTAACAGGGTTTTTCTTGGACACCCATTTTTTCATTAAGCTTCTCTATTGTGCATAATGTATGTCTTTGATACTGCAAGCAGTGTGAGGGGCTCACCAGGGTTGATGCAGGACTGCAGAAAAGACAGAGGTCTCTCTTTGCCTGAATTGTAACATCCCTCACCCTAAGGAAAACTGTGAGGTATCATCGTTTCCTTATCTTCTATGACTCTATTTGCATCATAAAAGAAAATTACAGAAAGGGGAAGTAAGAGGGAAAGCATGTTACCTTTATCCAGATCAGGAAAAACAGTTGTACTGATACTACAAAATTGAGGAGGGGAAGGGAAATCACCACTGGTTTAGAGATGCTGTTGGAATACCTACTACTGTTGCTGGGGTTTGCTCCTCTGGAACAAATACTGACAGGATTCATGGGCAGGGACCTTAAGAGCTGCTGCACTCTTGGCCAACCCATGAAAAAGTAAGAGAGGACACTAGTTCCTCATCTGAACTTCAGGAAAAGGGAAACAGAAGAGAGAACAGCGCATTTTCAAGAGTAGCGCAAGAGACTCCAAAAAGCATACGCACAGAAAGCATACACTGGGAGTTATGTATTAGTCCCCCAATATAGCAATGCTCTCTGTGCAGTGTATCAGACAGTAAAAATTCTCCTTGTACATCTCCAATAACCATCTTTTCCCACACCATTCAAATCCTCAGGTTTTCTTCCATGCTTTCACTTCTGTCACCGTGATTGTCTTCTCTCAGCACTCCAGAGCTTGTTCTGTCAGAGGTTCTAAGTCTATACATCAATGTGACATTAAAAACCACATGAACCATTCTTACATCTACCATGGAGTGACTACTACCAACTCTTAATAATATCAATGCATAAGAAAACATTTATACAGCACGTCATACACACTGATGACTGTACATTAATATTCCTCATTACTCTTCTGCCTCATGTGAGGTTTCCTAAACAACAAGGAGTTTGGTTTCTCCTTTCCTCTTGGCATAACAATTTATTACTCTTTTCCCTTTTTCATAAATTTGTGAAAATTTGTCTTTATTTTGCAAAGATACTCTGCAAAAAGAGCATTCACCCATTCAGATATTTTTCATAATTATGCAACTTACTATACAGAGCAATACTAAATCCACTGTAATCTTTCAGCTACTTTGGAAAGCAGACATGCTATGTACATCCTCTTATATGCATACACATATATGGAGCTGGCAGAATTCTTCATAAACCAGTGAAGCATATGGTAAATTGGGAATACCAGACATGACAGGAATAGCCGTAACTCCATTCATGTCAACAGTGTTTATGGGGACAGAAGCTCTTTTTCCAGTCAGAAGAAATAAGGTTAGTGCATATCTGAAGGAGAAATAAAGCCTTAAGAAAAAAAGGTACTGCTCTGCAACACAGAGCAATGCATATCCCTTATTCACAGTAGATCAGCACAAAATAAAATACAAAATACTATCTTTTGTAATTGCATTGGGTCCAATGAATCAATGGTAAGGATTTGAGTAAAAGTAGCCACAAATACCTTGTAAGCAATACGCATATTGCAGAATACTTAGAGATTACTTACCTAATAAAATTCAAAAGCAGCTAGAAACTCAAGGTGGTGATGAAACTGATTTTACAATTGATTTTGTTCTTTCTCTTAGCAGATGACAAAGATGCCAGAAATCTTGGATTAAAATATATGATTTAGGATCTCAGGAGAATGCAGTCAATAGGACGGCACCGTGGGAAAAACAGGCAGAAATGCAATAATGTTGGTCAGCATTACAATTATGCTCTGGGTGTTCAGAGAAACCTACTGTCTACAGGAGGGACTTTGAGACTGATACTGGGGAATAGGGAAGAGAGGGAGAAGAAATCTGAGGAGGCAGATAGGGGCAAATAATTACCATCTCTTTCATATGACTACACTCACCAACAGTGACCACACAACACTTACTCCCAGATATATCTTTGCAGCAGCTACCATTTGTTACCTCTCAGTTTGGAAGGTGTTTTGAGAACCTAAACTTCTAGAATAATCCCTCACTTATCAATGTTTGGAGTAACTTCAGTAAATCCAAGACTGAATACAAATGTTTGGTTACTAGTTACCTCCCTTGAAAGAAATACTATCCAATGTCAAACATCTAGAACAGAAACTAAAAATCTTTTTAGACAGAATGTAAAAAGGAAAAACATGGAACAGGTGTGAGTTTGGTCACTGCTCACCACATATTAGAATAAAATATTCAAAACTATTGGAACTATAGAGCCAAAATCAAGCAAAGGAAAAGACAGAAAACCAATTCTATAAAACCCATGTATTCACTGCAACTTCAAAAACAAAGAAGAGAAACCCAAATAATTTACAAGTGTAGGAAAGGGGAGTTTTAATAGCCTGCAAGTGGGTATTTTTTTTTTAGAAACACTGAGAGGTAACAATATTTTAGTCATGCTACAGCATCTAGGCTATTCTGCTCTGGAATGGTGCGATGCACGAGACACAGGATAGCTTGAAGGTGGAGCAATCTGACCAGAGGCTGAGAGCCATGACTGATGTGCCCCTTAAGAAACTGACATTCAAAGGACAGCCCAAAATCTTCTCTTCTGTGCAGGCTAGGGTCAGCACTGAATGCTTTATTTATCTCCTCTATCCCAAATAAAATTTGAGATTACACCTGTGAAACAGGACACATTAAAAAGGTAAGGTGGGTAAGTTGATTAGCTAATTAACCAAGCTCTTATATACAACCCATAGGGAGCATTTCAAATGCATAGGACATCTTTTGTTATTAAGAAAAAATAGGACAAGGAAGATTTATCATTAAAATATATTTCACTAATTATACCACCTGGAGTTCCTTCCACAAAACAAACTTTTAATTAGAAACTGTGGGTTTATAGAAAATGTTTGCTATAAAATTTTGATTGTTTATTAAAAGTAGAATGTGGAAAGTTCCTTGCATGCTAAGGGCACATCTGTATCACTTCAGAGGGTGCACTCTGTGTTCTTAAAGGGCTCAGGAATATCTTCAGAAAGTATTGGCATTTATTTTTTGTATCCTTTTTAAGAACAGGTAAAATTTGTTTTTTCATGGTAGAAGAGCTTTACTAATTGTAGACAAATTATTTCCTCTTTAAGGAGGTAGTTAAACCTGGTAAGAAATTCAGTATGAGCCAACCTGAGAAGCTGAAAACTCAAGTCCCATACAGGCCTTTTGTATCACTTGAGTGTTCCAAAATAGTTGCTTTCTTCCCATAACTGTCAGTCACCTCATTCTCCAAGTCTGGAGAAACTCAGCTCATACACTGCATTGCTCTATGTGTTGCAAAGTGCAGCCTTGCCTTGCACTGGAGCTTAGCTACGTCTGTTACATATAAAATCACTTAAATTGCTTATAGAATGTCTTAAGGCACCAGCAGAAAAGTATGGCTTTTAAGATACGCTGAGGAAAACAGCACAGACACATGGGAGCATTTTCGATGCCCATCTTCATGCTCTTAAAATAACATTCCATTTCTTTCTTTACTGCATGAATATCCTTTTCAAAATAGTATTAGTTGAATTTTTTTCTGAATAGGTTTTTTGCCCTGAATATTTGTCTTAAATAAGGAGTTATGAGAAAGTCACTGGACAGGCAAGGGAAAGCTGTGTGACTCTCCGTATGCGATATCAAAGGGACAAATCCCTATTTCACATATTCCCTAACTTAGTCCTCGCACAAGGGAAGAACCATGAGGTCCCATCACTGGAGCTGGCAAAAGAAAGCAAACAGCAGTCCTCCAAAACCATGAGTGATCAAGGAAAGAACAATGACCTGCATTTATTGCCGGGTAGTGCTCCCAGTTGAGTTAATAAAGTTGTGCCCTAATTAAACTGAGCACTTCACATCTTGTTTTTCTTCTTGCATGGCTGGGACAATTAAGCATCCTTTGATGTAGAGTGCTCTGAGGAAATCTCCCAATTACTTTATGAACGATTTTTGTCATAAAGCCTGAGAGAATTTATTGAAACCACCTACAGTGGAATGAGGCCAAAACCAATCAACACTGGATGACCAGACTTAGGACTAAGGACTTTAAACTAGAGGTCACTAAGACCACAAGCAACACATCATACAGAGAAATTTAAGCTCTGGGAGTGCTGGTTGAGTACTGTAAGGTGAAAAAAATTCTGTGAAATTACTCTACTGAGCAGAAGTTACTCAGTACTTTAACAGAAAGTGTTGACAATCACTGATTTTCTGTGTACTGGAAGTTTTATTATACTCTGACTGAAAACTAAATTAAAGTACATGTAACTGCCCTGCTTAATCAAGTTGGAAAAAGGCATTTTGTTACTTTTTACCAAAAACGAGCAAAAAAAATTACTAATTTCACATATTAGGTATTTGAAATAGTAGTTTATTAGCGTAAGCTCGAAGTGTTATTGACAGAGAATAGTAAGGATTATCTCTCCCTTCAAACCTACTGTTTTCATAGGCAACCAAGCTGTGGATTTTCCTCTATAAACTGATCCATTTTCACCTAAAACTAGCCAGTTTAAGTAATGTATCTGAAAAATTAAGAATACTGAAGAAATAGTATTAAAAAGTAATATATACATATATTCCAAATAGATATATTTAAATCTTAAACTCTGTATTTATTATTACAAGTATCATACAATATTTCATTAATTGGTACATGCAATTCATCTGAGTTTAGATGGGCCATAAATACGACTTTTTTAGAAGTAATTTTTAGATGACAGAATAGGGAAATAGTAATTAAAAAATAAGCAGCACCAGTTAAAGCGCCTTCCACCTTTAGGAAAAGTATTGCTTCCACGTTGTGCTAATGCCTAAAAAATATTAGGTCAACTCTATTGTACCCATTCAGAGTCCACTTGTGGTGACAAAAAAGTACCCTAAAGAGAACGATTATGCAACCGGCATACCAAAAATATACTTTCTTTTTAGCATAAGGATAGTATAGTATTTTCAACTCTCATTTTTAATTACTTATTTTGTGCATGGGATAAAATTTGTTTTGTGAAATTTGACTGTCTCTATAAGTCAGCTCTCTGTCACTAAGTCTTTTTAATTAAAATGTGAATTAAGTTTTAATGATGGAGGTATTTTTTCACTTAACTAACACAAACTGGGCAGAAATTATATAAATAATAATAAACCAGCATAAAATTCCCTACAAGGCAATTCATCATTAGTACAAATTAGCTCTAAAATGCATCACAGGCAAGTAAAAAAAACTTCAATTATTTTGCCTTACAGTATAATAATGGGTCTTAACTAGGGAAAAAAGATACAGTAATTTAGTAATGTTAAGATCTACCCACTGGAAAACACCACTTCTGCTGCTGAAATATTTTAAGACATATATTCCATTCAACTCCCCAAACAAATAGCAGACTGTACTTCAAATGCATTGCAAGACTATTAGGTAATCTTTTTCTTTGTTTAGATTCAGTAGGGTTCAGTGACAAACATTCATCTTTTCTTTCTATAAAAGTTCCTGTTCTTTTGCTTAGTTAAGAATTGCCTTAGTTTTTAGTAGCATACTCACAATTTACTTCACCATTGATTAGCCTCACACAATAAACTTCAAACAAAGTGCAAAAATGATCATTTAACTATTTTTAAATTATCAATTACTTGTCCAATGTTTAGATCGCAGTGGAAAGCGCAGTTATATCTGTAGGTAGGCTAATAGAATCAGACACAAAGCTTCTGAAATAAACCAATACCAGCTGCTCCCATGCCTCATTACTCGGCAGTAGCTGCTCGCCTGAAATATTGTATGTTGCAGAATCGTTGGCTTTCAAAAGCCACACAGACTTTTGAGAGGACATAGCTGTACAAAACCGACAGACACTTCCCTCAGACAGAAAAAAAGAAAAAAGAAAAGAAAAAGTCCTATACTTCAGGGTATATGTGCAACTATTTTCCATTCTTAGGCACACATATTTTCCACCACCATGTATTTTACTTATTTTAACAGGTGAAAGCAATTAGATTTAAAAATTATTACATTGTCAGTGCTCCCACTTCTAAAAGAATAATTTAAAAATTCTAAAACTAATGAAATATCTTTTTGATTGGTAAAACATAGTTTGTGCTTAGAGAAGATTCTGAAGTAGAATGAGTATCATAATCAGTGGCTGATCATTCAGCTCACTAAGACAGGACATCAATGGGAGAAAAAAATTGGCTACAAATATATCATGCAGTCAAAAATGCTATGCACATGTAGCATTTTGTATGGCTATAAACACACTGTTCAAAAACAGAACTTCTAAAAAATAATCACTTTCCAAAATCCTTATTAAATTAGTTGAGCTTGCTGTACTCTGCAAAAATTAGATTGCAACACTAAAACTCTCAGTAAAAGGTACTGTCAGACCCTCATCATCTCAAACAGTCATTAAGAAAGCCTAAAGAGATTCACCTTCTTGAAACACAGAAGTAATTTTAATGTAAAAGTTTACACAATTAAAATTACAGAGGTTTAATTTCCAACAAGCCCCAAAGAATTCAATCTTTCATGGCTCTCAGGACTCATCTTCAACACAGAGGGTTAGTTTTAAACATTTATGTAATACATTTGGTAATAGAATTAAAAACTTGAGTATGTTTCAAAGAACATTTATATTCTAACAGGAATCAATTGTATACTTCTAATTTGCCTACTCTGAAGATAACATTTTGATATACACAAATTAATTAGGCAGAAAAATCAAGGCAGACTTCTGCTTTATTGAAAAAAATATTCAACACAGTGTTCCGTAGGTACTCTGGAGTATCATTTAGAGGCAGTATGTCACAATATCATCCTTAATTTTAAAATACTAAAATAATGAAAAGCAAGTTCTGTGCTGTTACGTGTTTCAGAACAGCATTGTCCTTTTATATCAATCATTAAGTGTTTTTTCTAATATTTCATATCTCTGAAACTGTCATCTGTATAATAAAATAAATTCGACTCACCGTTTTCAGTCTAATAAGTGCTTACTGGGTATTATTTGCCTTACTCTCAAGTGGAAAATTATGGAAATGATTATATGAGATCTAAAATGTAAGCAGTCACTTGCAGTAAGCATATTAAGTAAGGCACTACCTTATAAGTTCATCAGATAAATTGTTACATGTTTAGAGATTTTCTTGCCTTTTCAATGGAATGATACAGTCACCATTATACCTTAGAGGACTATTCATCCCATTTTAAATCACTTTAATTTAAAAATTTGCTAATAAATAAAACACAGAAATCTGAGCTGTAAGAAAAAACAACAAACCTGAATACCTAATTTTAAATACAGTATTCAGCTACTTTAAAGAAAAAACATTATTTTCAGTAAAATGAGGCCTCTCTTTCTTCTCTATTTGCCAGATTTTAAATGAATTGTACTCAATATCCTGGACTGCCTTTGACAAATAAAAAATACCTATGAAAATTATCATGAAATAATAGAGGAGAAAAAGTGTCTTGGGTCAGAGAGGTGGAGCAGCATCCAGACAGCGCAAATCTGGACCACAAGTGATTTCTTCACTGCTGGACACTCATCTTATGAAGCAATCAGGCATAATTTGCTCCACCTCTAGCAGAATTACAGCATAGCCAAGCTAAGGAGCCTGGCAATAAATCAGTTCAAAATTCAGCATTTACAGTGATATCCTTTATACTAATGACACATCCATGTCTGAAGGCCATAAACTCCTTACGAAGTAAATACAGAGAATGAGAGAGTGTAGTCCTTTTGGCATTACTGTGCCATGGTACTTAAAAAGAGCTAAAAGCATAACTACTTTCCCAAAACATAACATTTACTATCAAAACCTGAGTTGTTGTCAACAGAATTTTGGTTAAATCAGAGCTTTTTCTGCCATTGCTTCACCTAATCTCAGGAGCCCCCACCCCAATATTTTTAGGGAAATACCTGTAGGCTATGGATCAGAAAAGATAGCATGTAAAAGCTGGATGTGTTCATTAACATAGTGTGAACACTTCATATTTGATTTCTAAGCAGAAAACTAAGGTCCGTTAGTAATGCTACAAGTGCAGTCTCAGCCATACACCAGCTAGATTCCTAAAGTGAAAGTTTTTAGCAAAAAAGTGTAGTGGATTTGTATGGCAAGGTTGTGGTAGCAGGGGGTCTACAGTTGTGGTGTCTGGGAGAAAATGCTAGAAGCTCCTACATCTGATGGAGCCAAAACAGCTGGCTCTGGGACAGATCCACTGCTGGCCAAGGCCAAGCCCACCACCAGCTGTGGCAGTGCCTCTGGGAGAATGTATCCAGGAAAGGGGGAAAGTTGCTGCACACCAGCAATGGCAGCCAGAGAGAGGAGTGAGAGCATGTGAGAGGAACAACCGCAGACAGACAGGTCAGTGAAGAAGGAGGGGGAGGAGGTGCTGAAGGAGCCAAAACAGAGAGCCACCTGCAGCCCATGGAGGACCCCATTCCAGAGCAGGTGGATGCTTGAAGAATGCTGTGACCCCATGGTAAGCCCACTCTGGAGCAGGCTCCTGGCAGGACCTGTGGCCCCATGGACAGAGGAGCCCAGGCTGGAGCAGGTTTTCTGGCAGGCCTTGTGACCCCATGGGGGACCCATGCTGAAGCAGTGTGCTCCTGGGGGGCTGCACCCCATGGAAGAGAACCATGCTGGAGCAGTTCATGAGGAACTGCAGCCCATGGGAAGGACTCAACATCAGAGAAGTTTGTGGAGGACTGTCTCCCATGGGATGGATCTCACAGTGGAGCAGAGGAAAAGCATGAAGAGTTCTCTCTCTCTGAGGAGGAAGGAGTGGCAGAGACAACCTGTGATGAATGACTGCAGCCCCTGCTCCCCATCTCCCTGTGCTGCTGGCAGGTAAGAGGTAGAGGATTTGGAAGTACAGTTAAACCCAGAAAGAAATGGGGGTGGAGGGATGGTGTTTTAAGATTTAAGTTGTTGGGGATTTTTTCCTTATTTTACTCTGATTTTGATTGAAAATAAATTAAATTAATTTGCCTGTTTTGTCCATGATGGTAATTGGTGAGTGATCTCTCCCTGCCCTTATCCCAACCCTTGAGTCTTTCTTTGTCTTTTTCTCTGCCCTGTACAAGTGATGAGGGGAGTGATAACGTGGTGGGCACCTGGTGTCCGCCCAGGATCAACATGCCACAAAAAGGCATATAAATAAGAGGAAGTCCAAAAGGTGTTATTAAAAATCCACAACCATTAGGGCCACAACCAATAACAGCCAATTCTTTAAACTGAGAAAGAAAAAGCATTTAGCAAACCTCATTTTGGGAGAAAAGAAGACATTTTGTTAAAATCCAGAGAGATCATTTATATCCCAAAAGTGTAAAAGCCAATGGAGAGCAATTAAAGCAAAAGGAATTCACTGAAACATTAACGCTGGGTTTTAACAAATCTGGGGATACTCTACAAGATCAAGAGAATTGCCAAATCTTAATGTCGCGTTCATGTTTATGAAGATCAAACCTGAGAAACTACAGGTTGGCTGACATCAAGCCAGTATAAATTCTAGAAATGTTGAGGGGTAAATAATTAAGAAATGGTAGCATAATTCATTCACTTGTAAGTCTTGTCAACTAAACTTGGTACCATTTTTTATGCTACCACAAGTTTGGCTAATAACATTAACTTGCATTGTCATAGTACACTTAGATTGCTATAAGATTTAATCTTGCATGACATTTTCAAGCACCATACAAAATCAATACTCTACATTACATGGATTAAAACTGTTTAAATACACAGATCTTGAAAACTCTAAGTGGAAAATTGTCAGACAATGTAGGTTCTCTGAAGACCTTTTATTGTCCCAAATTTATTACTTCCATTGTAAATCAGAGATTAATTTTTTCAGATGACCTCAGCCTTGATACAATGGGAAATATCAATCAAACAGATGGGCCCATCTTTCTCAGTATAACTCATCTGAGCCTCACACAGCTAAAATGTACCTCTCAAATTGATATATTAAAACTATAATCCAGTGCATTTATATAACAAAGGGTTAAGAGATAACTTGCTAACCAACTGTAAGAATCTATAAGGCACGAGATACTTTAGAGTAGACGGCTGTTTAATTTAGCTGAAAAAATCATTAAGGAATCCACTGGTAGAAGCTATTACTTGACTATTCATGTAAAAGTCACATTTCTTTATTTCTAAATAATGAAAATAAATAACCAACTGTTGACAGATGCAGAAGATTACCTACATTTTCAAATCTTTATATCTTCCATATCTTTCTAAAAGAGATCTCACATTTCAAGTGGAAGTTATAGTATCAAGGAAGTCACAAAGTCTTTCAGGAGTTTCTGAGATCTACCCCACACTATGTGACGAGCCCAAGTAAGTTAGGAGGACTAGATTACCCATCTTTTCACACAGCAACCCACCAAAAACAAGAGAGAAAAGCAAAATCTGGCCTTAATAAACATGTGCCAGAAGGTCCCGAAGACTGGAAAAAGTTAACGTAAACAAGAGGACAAGTTTATAGCTATTTAATAACCCCATCTTTTCTGGTTTTCTCCACAAGAGGCAGTGCTGAGAGTGAATCTACATCTGGGAAGTTTGACAGTAATCAAATCTAAATTGCATTACTGTTTTCTCTACGCTTAAGAATGCAGGGTTTTTTACTTCAGTAAAGTAGTTTAGAGCAAGTACCCTTAAGAGGGTTGGACTGCCCCATTTATTACAGCCCAGCTGTGCCTTAAGGACGCTGGCTGACTAGTTGCGTTGCAGAGGCTCAGAAAGGCAATACAGGTTACGAATACACAGGGATATCTATCCATAGAAATGGACAGATCTATCTGAGAAGAAAAAAGGAAAACTACATTTGTTATTTATGTGCTTAACTTTCTAATAGAGATATGGCATACAGAAAGTGCTAGACCTTTTGTGATGAAACAACCAGGTTTTTCTGTGGGCAGCAAAACTAGCAAAGCTCAGGTATCTCCAGAAAGAGTGTAGAGAAACTTCCTCCTGCAATATGTTCTTCTTCTCCCCTTTTGTTGCAATTACTTTAAGTTCCGCCCCTCTTCCCTAATTCCTTCTCTTTTCCTATCCTATCCCATTTTCATAAGAGAATTGTACTCTCTTTCCTTTTTGCTAAGTCGCAGCAGGTCAAGAGCCAGCATGTGCTGTGAAGACTTCCGCACAGACACGCTCTTGCTGCTGAATACCCATGTAGTGACTATGGGACAGAGGGAACAGCTAATAATAGTTATTAAGCATAAATTCAGCCTGGGTGTCATATTGACATATTGGTTAGGACATCAATCTAAAAATAACTTGTTCTTTTTCCTGCTGGAGATTAGTTGGTTCAGTAGTTGGTACAAAGGCTTATTTGATTCCAAATATCTCAGTATGATCACACACAAAAAATCTTGGTTTAGACTCTATTGAACACTATTATACAACTGTGATGAAATTTGGCAATTCAGGCCTACTTCCCACAACCTGGATTGTCCTCAGAAATTACAAAAACCCATTAATTAATAGATTTGTGGCAGTTTCTGATTAAGATAGTCAGATTTAAAAATGAATACACATAAACACATTCCTCACTCACACGCTCACTAAGCCTTCCTTTTTCTTATCTTACCCAAGCAAAACCTGTACTTCAAATTCCTTTCGAAAATCCTTTTTAAAATCCACTTCTTTAGGAAGTCTTTTCATCTCTTAACCATTTTACCTCATGTTTGTATTACACTGCACAAAATTACAGTGGTACTTTTTCTTCTGCTGCTTTAAGGATTCAGAGAGGAAGAACTCAAACACTGAAGGATATCTTATTCTGCCAGGTCTGGGAAGAAAATAATTTTGCAGATATAGGACATGGTTTCTGGGGGCTTCCAGAGCATGAAGAAAGGTTTCACTTTTGGCTGATGAGGTCATAAGTGAAGACACCAACCCCCAAAATAGTGAGCAAAATCTTCCACCAACAATTGTTTATTGTTGTTGGGTTGGTGAGGTGGGTGAGTGTTTACAGCACGTAACACATGAAGTTCTGTTAAGGGGAAGATACTCTCTAGAAACATGCATTTGTGAAGTGCTGTGGCATTCCTTGATCTTGCAGAGAGATTTCTGTAAAACTTGGTATTTATCTATAGGATAAATAGTATCACATACATATTACACACCTAAAAGCTTTCTAGGTCATCCGGAAATACACCATCCAGACAAATTAGAACCAAAGTTCACCTTACTGTGGATAGATAGATATTGATAGAACTATGTAAGAAAACTTGTTAAACCCTTCCACATTTACAGAATAATTTTTGTGACTTTTAAAACACCTGTTATACTAGTTTGAAGAGAAGTTGAATAATGCCAAGTGAAGTTGGCATCTGCAATTATTTTGGAATGTATCTTAAATACTCATGAGCACTGTTTTCTTTTTCTCTGGAAAGGATGGATTTCTCACCGCTTATATTATGTTCACTGTGAGATGCCCACACAAATTCCATGTAAGAATAAAAACACTTCCCTACAGACCTTTAGAGCTTTTTAAATCTCTTTTTATTAACAAAAGTCTTTTTCTTTTAAGAAAGTGTTAGCACTTAGAGAAACCATTCAGAAATGAAATCTAGAGCTCTCAAAAGAGAAATGCATGTTTATTTATAACTACCTCTAACTATGTATACACTTATTAGTGTATAAATAGGAGTAAAATCCACACTGATTAACAATTCAACAATGACAACAAGAAGAATAATGTATTTTACTAAAGTCTTATTTAAAATTTAAATAGGAGGCATTTAAAATAGATTTAAAATTTCATTGGAAATAAAATAGCCTATTTTTAAGCATTGACTTACTATGACATTTACATAAATGTAACAAAAGCAGTATTAACAGAAAACTTTTACAGAAAAAAAAATCAAACCAGCAATCCACTGGAAATTGCCAAATACAAATTTAGAACAAATTTCACTGAAGTACTTCCAGTTTCCAAACTAGGGACCTTTCAGGAAAGGCAAAATACTTTCCCCATTTAATTTCGTACCAGTTCAGATCCTTACTAACTCAGTTGGTTCATAAGAATACGCTTAGCAGAAAAGCTGAGAATGGTATGACTAGAAGAGGTCTACTTTTTTTCCAAAATATTGCAAGAAGCAAATTTTAAACTGATCAGTCTAAACAACTAATAAAATATAATATTGTTCATTAAATACTAGTTTTACAAGCAAGTAATTTTTGTGACAGATTTGTAATAGGTTTTTTTACATAACTAAGATGAGAGGTTTTTTAAAAAATAATTTAAATTTACTTTCTGTGCATTTCTAATCCTTTTCCAATCTTCCTTTGAAGTTATAAAAAGGTTTGATTTTTTAAAAGTAACATCACTTCTAGAAAAACAACTGAAGGATAAATGCTGACATGGTTAAAGATAAGTTACAAAGTTAAACTGAATTTGATCAGGATTTATTAAAAAAAAAAGATGTTTTCTTTTATCAAAAATATAACACTTTTAAGTGTATTGGGGCAGTACCATTTAAATGAAGTGACTCAGAATGCTAATTTACCAACATCTCAATAAATATCCAGACACTATGCAGAAATATTACCAAGTTTGAGTATTACCACTCCATTAAGGAGATGTTCACATTTCCATTGTTTCTGTCACTGATCCCTAATCTGCCCTACAGGTCCTACCAGAGGTTAGGTCATGCTGTAACACTAAAACTAAAAATGTAACTACAAATGTTTCTGAAACTGGAAGACAAAATCTAAGAGTGGCTAAAACTCAGGCACAAAGCTATGTATTATCTTGACCAGCTATAAGTAATGTCTTCAAGAACTTTTTCATTTAATTATAAGACAAAAAGAATTAAGTATATTTTAGCCAATGTTTGTCATCATATTGATTGTTCTCAAGCAATGTCTTCCATGATCCTGTGTTCCCAACAGTCTGTTTATTCCAGCTCAATCACAAAACACATATTCTTTCACACTCCCTGGCACACCACAATCCCAATGCCTCCATTCAGTCTCTACTCCTGACATATTCTTATTTGGACAATATTGTTATTGATTTTCCCTGATTAAGTTCTGCAGTTAGTATTGTTTCATTACATAAATTTTTAATTAGGAACACCACGGTATTAAATCAATGGAATTACTAATAAATAATCTGAGAAAAATACTTGCACTCACTCTGAGCATGATAATAATTATCTGAAATCACATACTATTAGAGATTTCATTCCTAAATTAGAAGACTGAATTTGGCTAAGAATTCAGTTTTTGCAGATGATACATTTTATCGACTGATAGTTGCACTTAAATTATTTACCAATAGCATTGCCATTGTATTTTTGCTGTTAAGTAAAAACTTTCCATGTAAAAAGGGTGAGGTGGGTGTGTCGTCTTTAGTCTATTCTTCAGTCTTAAATGATGGCTTAAATTGCCATCAGTAAAACTCATGCCTTTGTGAAAAGATAACATTTATTAAAAACTTTTGATTTTCTTTAAGCACAATGAAAAAAAAATGCAATATTCAGACCTCAGGGGTATGTAATCCAGTATTGTTTAAGACGTATGTACACTTTGAAAAATAAACCTATTTCCAATGTAATTCACCAGGATGACATTGAAAAAGGAATTTGCATTTAATAGTGATTTTGAATTTCCTTTTTTAAAAAAGAGTAGCAGTATAGACTTTCTTCCTGTTAACCTGAAAGTAGACCATTTGTTTCAAAGCTGTGATAATTGTAATTTCTAGCTCATTATAAAATAGTAGATGTTCATAAAGCCTTGTATTTATTTTGAATTCACACACTGGAACTAAAAAGTACCGGGTTTTGTTATTTTGTAAATAACTTGTGAAAACATTTGAAAGAAAAATAGTAGAAGAATATATAAAGCATTTTCAAAAAAAATCACTCACAAACTTCTAAGCATGCTGTAGGTATCTGTTGGAAACACTAATTCCAAAGCCTCAAAGAAATGAACGCCTTCTCAGTAGAATGGTATACTATGCAAATTAAATATAGTCATCCTTTGAAATCACACATGAGTTTTAATCAATATGTAATTTACAATTAAGCAATCATTTTCTGATTTACAAGCATTACAAGCATAACAAATACGATTAACCTAGTATTTCAGACGCAAATTAGCTCAATTAATGTACCCCACCTATGTGCCACTATGAATATATGTACACTTTTCCATTTTGATTTTTAATTGGCTATGAAACATAACTCTACCAGAGAAGTAAAGACCTAACACTAAATTATTTGAGCACATATATGTTCATTTTACAGCAATGATGCAAAGTGTAATGTTTTCTGTAGATGAACTATGCAACAAGTTAAACAAGCTTCTAAATCAAATCAGACTATACCAACAAAAGGCCATGTATGTGCAAGGAAGTTACAAGATGAAAAGTGATTAATAAAAAAAAAAATCCCCTTAAAACGAAGTAGTTTCATTCTCTGCTTTAGGGGGTGACAATCATGAGTCCAGACATAATGTAGGCAGCTATATCATAATCTAGCTCAAGGAGCTATAAACTTTTATACATCCAGAAACACCAAAAGCAGTTTAGACATCTCTCTCAAGCTGAGACAAGCCCTCCTTTATAAATGTCTATTTCTTTCCATTGGCTGAAATGAGTATCTAGATGATGTTCTCAGATCTTGACGTCTACACCACAGGCATCTGTAGTTGGGTTTTGTAAAGACAGATTGTGAAACCTGTTTCTGCAATGCATTTGGATATTTGACCTGGTATCTTATTCTTCATAAGTCTTTTGTTATTTAAATATTTTTATGAACATATTACTCGTTCATTTGTTTAACCGTCCCTTGCACATTAAACAGGTATATAAAATAGTATTTTTTCCCTATCCTTATCTGTCTAAATAGAAAGGATAAATCAAAATAGTCATGTATGAACTTAACAGAGTTCAAAAGCTAATTAATGTTTCAGGAGGGAACAGAGAGAAGGAGGTTTGTTATTCAGTCATGCTATTTGGCAAATACATAATTTCTAGACAGACAAACCCTGTTAAAATTATCAGTGTATCTCAGTTTAGTCAGTGAATAAATCCTGTTTACCCTTTAATATGGGGCGTACCAATTAATTTATCTTTTTCAGGATTGTGAAAGAAAACAAACAAGACGTTTGAGGTTCCAGGAAAACATTTCTAATTGAGTTCAAATTCAATATTTATTTGAATTATGTCAGCAAAATTACTGATTTCAGTTCAACTAGAACATTACAAAATTTTAGGTCATCCATGACTGATGAGAATTTTGTGTGAAACAAGCTCCAACTCCATTTAAAAAAGCTTTATTTTTCCAAGCATCATTTTCTATAAACATATATATCAACTTCACATAATTCCATATTATCAGACGAGTTAGCTCTTCTAAACGGGAAATTCATGCAAATGTGAAAATCTACAAATCTACAGATTGGTTATATTCTAAAAAAAAAAAGGGAAGACAACATATGCTCAGATGAGTTACATTAAATAAATAGTTTGGAGTCTTTTATCCTACTTAAGAATACTCCACCACATCACAGTTCCTAAATAATAAATAAAGTGTAAGACAGGTCAAAACAAATATAATTATATTTACATTTACCTATCTGCATGAAACTGCCCCTATTCAAGAAGGGTAAATAGATATGAAGGATCAGTTACAGTCAAGGAAGCCTCTATTCAATGCAAATTAGTGGAGGCAACAGAGCATCCCAGCTCAGTCTAAATTAAATGCCTGTTGAATCATCAGTTGTATCACTGATCTGAATGATACTTTCAGAAAGCACTAAACAGCAACCTTTACTAATGCACAGAGAAATTGGTCTTCCATAGGACAAAAGAAAAGAAAACGGCATACAGAAACAGTGGGATAAAAGATGGAAGATAAGAAAATTTAAGATGAGTAAAATTAGGTTAAATTAAGTTTTTTATGAATTTGAGATAGGACTCAGTATCGGAAATTGCAGGACTTAATAAGGCTGAGCCACTGGACAACAAAATAGTGAACAGTATTCCACAGAAATAAACATAAGGTAATGTGTGGTGATGTAAAATCTATCCCAACACTACCTACATGATGGCACAACATGAATGACCAATAACTATCAAGGAATCAGGTCTTGGGTTATAAATGAAAGTTGATCAAAACCAATGTGTTAAAACTGCAATCAAAAAAGCAAATCTGTTATTATCAAATGTCAGAAAACAGATCCAAATAAGAAAACAGAAATAATTAATACACCTATTATTTAGCATCCAAAAAATAAGCGTAGTAAATAAAAATTTTATTAAAAAAAAAATCCCAAAGTACTATTCATAATTCAATTACTCAACTTTTAATGAACATGATGATATGGAAAACTTTAAAATTAATTACTTATAAAAATTCAAAACCTCTGCAGAAAGTATTTGCTGAGGATATCATATCTCTTTTACAAAGGTATTTATCTGAACATTTTAGCTTTCCACATTACTCCTAAAGGCTAGGTAAATTCAAAATGCTGTATTTTATCAAATATCGTAGCACAACAAAACAAAATTTCAGAATGTTTTTTGACTTGGAAATTCAATCTGGGGCAAAAATAATGTTGGAGTAGTAGCATAGATTTAAGTAATTAACAAAGTAATCTGTAGCTGCAAAGATCCCAACACAGTCAGACTAGGATTTCAGCAAGGTAAGAATAATCAGTCATTTTTAGTACCATTTGTAATTACACTTTTATTACAAACACCTTGTTTTTGCCTTCTACATCTCACAAACTTTGATGGCTTTGAGTCCTGATCCATGAACTTAAACCTCCTTAGCTTATGTGACAAGGAAGAATGATTTTAATTTTATAACAACTCTGCTGCCTCTTTGAGGAATAGCCCAGCCTCTCTCTCCTCTAAACTGACTTGCCATTGATCAGATGGAGGAAGCATTCCCATTTAGAGGTGAGGATTCAGAGACATGGGACAAGCAGATTAACCCTTGGTATAACAGAGAAAGGATTAAGAGAATAAAAATTCAGCCTTATTATCTCAGTGGCAAAAGGCTCAAATCAATTTCAATAGCCAGATCATATCACCCATTCATGTACATAAACTGATTTTACTTTTCATAGCATAACTTTGGTGATGATAATTAGAACTTTTTTTGAAACCTCATAATGTTCGGTGTTTTTTCTCATAAAGCTTTCGCTGTTGGGATCTAGAAATTTTACAAGAATTACCTTCTTTCTTTTATATATAACTTTCCAATTCTCATGGGTACAAATTAAAAGCATAAACTTGAAAGGTTCAGAGCCCAAAAATTAGATAAAAAGAATAAAAAGTGTATGTTTTAAAAGCCCTCAAAATACAAAAAAACCAAAGCCACATGCGAAAATTTGAGGTGGACAACTTGCACTTTCATTAAACTATTTAAATATAACAAAATCTTTTACATGTCACCAAAAGAACTAAAAACTTTCTTTTCTGGTTTCCTTTTTTTTTTTTTCCTTTCTCTCTTGGCAAAAATGTATTGCTCTAATACTCATATAGGTACTCTTACATCTAATCCTTATTATGGGTGGAATCAGCTCTCAGTCATAGTTTTTATAGCCACACTGAATAGCTGCTGCATCACTAGCATTTAAGTGGTATTCAATAGTGATTCAGAGAAATCTGTTGTTGAGGCTTATTGTAAACAAAAAGCACTTTCTCTGTGATGGCAGAACCTATACGTAGAGCTGGAAGGACGAGTCACAGTGAACAAAGTGTACAACAAATTTAGCACTACTTTGTGTTTATGCTTTACTCACAGAAAGGAATGATATTTTACAAAACTCTTCAGCTTTTGAACCTACCTGTTCAAATAAAATTCATATTAGGACTTGGTGTATATGCTGGTTGCTATCATTTTTGCTATTTGGAACTTTTATTTAGTATTCTCTGGTTCAAGATATAAATCATGACATTTACTCTGTTACTTAACTGAATGACCCAAACAGCAGCAGTTGGGGAAAGCTGTGTGCTTATCATCAACAGGTTGCAGTTTGCTGAGAGTGTTGGCTTCTCTTTTGCTTTCAGAGAAGGGTCCAAAACACATCTCAAGATTGCTCACACATCGTGTGTGTATGAACATGGGTTGGTGCCTTATCATTAGGAATACTCAAATGCCTCTTAATTTTGCCCCTCCTGAAATCTCAGGCATATCTATCACAGAAAACACACACGCACCCCCCTCCAGCTAGTCTGAAAGAAACAACTATGCAAATATCATCTGTAACATGGAATAGTTATATATTCACTACCACCTGATCAATTCCTAACCAGAATACTGGCATTTCTTCTTGTTATGGCTTTATGCAAAAGCAAAGAATTTATTTTTGCAACCTGTTCTACTGAGGATGAACTTCACTATATTAAAGAACACACAGAAAAATTTTCCAAGAATTTAAGTCTGCTAAAACCCTTTAAACTTAATTTGATTTCTTTTATTTGGCCATTTAAAAGAGCAACTTTAAACTATTTGCAAATGTGTCTAACATATTACTCCACAGATTCATAGGTAGTTGCTTATACTGTGGCTCTTCTGAAGGAAGAACCCCAAAACAGTGACAACTGGAATGATTATTATGTTTGGACTTGTTAAATTCAAAATTAGTTTAAAACTTCCCAAGTTATGGCTGAAATACCATTTCTTAACGTATTTTTAGCTTATATTCTGGATAATCAGGATAATGCCCACCCAGGCTCCAACAGACTGCTTTCCCTCTTCTAATCAAGGAAATAAAACAAAGAATATCAACAGAGAAAAGTAAATGCATTTAAGTATCAATAACATTATCTTGATGAAGCAGTTTACACGTTTCATCTTTCTTTAAAAATACTATTTTGTGGCAAAATTTTAATACAGCTCATTCTATTATGCAATAATATTTTAATGGCATATAGTAACACTAATCCTCCACACTGCGAGATACGTATTTTTCATCTTCATTTGAACCATGGTGAAAGAACTTGGTTTTCTGTTTTTCCTTCCAAGTCTACAGTAGTTCCGTTTCCATATGGTATAATATACAGATATAAGCTCTAGTGTAAGCAATTGAACTTTTTACACCCTCAAAAACCACAAAATCAGATGGTCCGTGGTTTTTGCAGCTGGTGCACTGCATTCATATTGGGTAGTGTCATATGAAAAATATTTCACTCCCCAAGCCCTAAACAGAGTCACTCATTAATGAAATGCAGGCAGTACAATGAGATCATATAAGGTATAGATTTCAACAGCCATACTAAAAACAGTAAAGGAACACTGAACAAGAACACAAATCAAGTTCCTCTGCCAGAACAGGATTTTTTCTAAAGGAATGTCTTCTTAGATTTAACATTTGCTTTGAAAACAACTGCTAACCACTACCCAGAAAAAACTTCAGTACAAGTGTTAGCAGACTAAACAATCACAATTTGGCAGAGGAAAAACAGTAAATAACTTCAGACATAGCTACATTACAGGATGTCTCACCCTAATACACCACTATCAAATCACAACATGATTTACTTAATACCACATATGGAATCTGTTTACTTAAGAAAATAAGCTGTCACCAGCAAAACTTTGTTTAAAAATAATTTCAGGGCTGAGTTTCATCAAATTTCACTTCAGTTTGTTTTTACAGAAATCTAAAAAAAAAAAAAAACCACTGCGGCCATCTAGTTGCAAAAATATATTAAGCCCACTTACACAGAAAATGTATACTTAGGTACAATTTTTAAACTCTATTACTAGTACTATCCATTTAAAAAATGACCACAACTTTGTAACGTATATCATGACATTTTATTTCAGTAAAATTTATCAGAATAAGTTTTTTCACTTCTATCTTTCTCAAAAGATACCCATCTGTTTTCCTCAATGTAAAAGCTTTCTTTAACTAAGAAAAGCCTCAGCAGCAGGAATAAACACCAGACAATACTGCCGAGGTACTTTATGGACTTGATTCTCTTCTCACAGACTCTGGTACAACTCTGTAGACTTCAGTGGCCTGAATGTGATAGCTGTAACTGAGCTAAGTATCAGGCTCTGCACAACTACTTTATAAATCTAAGGACTAGAGCAGGTTTGTTTTATCCTGGGGGAAAGTATATCCAAGCAAAATAGATTAGAGTTTGTATCCCACCCTCAACAGCAAATGAGGATATATTTGTAACAAATGGCCAACTGTATTTGCATTTCTATTACATATTTATTTAGCTTCTAACACAACAGCATTCTGAAAATCTCATGCAATTGGGATAACCCTTTAGTATAAAGATAAATAAAAAGGACTTGCTGTAATGTAGTAATTGGAGACCAGGAGACTTGAGAGGTTTTTTTGCTGCTACTCATCATTCTTCTATGCTTTTCTTCTACAATGTAGAAGAAAAAAATTCACTGCAACGCTTTTGAGAAGCAGCTTTTACGCATAGAAAGTTATGATCGTTCTCTCTTTGCAGTAATTACTCTTGTAGTAATTTATATGCTTTTAATTGTCCAATATCAGTCAGCATAGAGGAATTAGGAAGGGCTGTACCTTTTACCCAAACAAGTATACCGTGCACGAGATAAATTCCTCCATTTATCTGCATCTGTTGTCCATAAAATGTTTATATGCCTCATTCCTGCCACCTGGCAATAAACTCTAGCTTACACTTGAAACACGACACGGACTTGAAATAATCCACAGCACCATAGCTCAATACGGAGAATTAAATATGAGCTAAGAATAGAGCAGCTTTCATATTAATCCTGTATCAGTACTGATGCAAAACCCTACCAGGAGTCATAAATACCACATATATCAGGAAACAAAATTCTGCACATTTTCCAGTCATGTATTTTGCCACAAGTTTCCACTGTTACAAATTATTTGTTAAAAAATAAAATCCAACCAAACCCACAGTCCATCAAAAAAACCAACCAACCAACCAACCAACCAGAAAAACCCAAAAAATCCCCACCACCAAACCACCAAAAAACCCTAAATCCAGCTATATTATAAAGCAATAGAATCATAGAATATACCAAGTTTGAAAGGACCAATAAGGATCATGGAGTTCAACTCCTGAACTATTGATCTTACTATTAATAATTATTACAAATTAATATTAATAGTAATAAAATTATTAATAAACAAAGAAAACAAAGGAAACTGGACTTTACTATGAACTTCAATGACAGACAGACAGCAGTTCTCCAGTATCTCTTATTCAAAGTTCCTCATAAGAAATTGTATTGCACACTATGGGCACAATACTTTCATAGACTGATTTTTGAAGCTGCATAGTAAATATGCCAAGTTTATTTCAAACTTTCAAATAACAGGTCTTCTCAAATCAAATTATTCTACAAGTAACTTCAAGCTAGAAAAGTTGTTCCTCTTAATTCAGAAAATTATATAAAGGAAAATCAGAAAATAATTTCTCTAAATACAGACTGTTTCCCTGTTTTTTGTATTATATATCAATACAGTATCATGCTTCTTAAATATAGAAGTTAAGAATTTTTAGAGTAACTTTGCTTTTATTAATAAAAATTCATCACTGGGTGTTCAAACAAAATATTCAGGCCTCTAACCTATGGCCACCTTTCTACTTACACCTGGTTTTAAGCAAACCATCCCACTTGACTTCAGTGAAAAATACTTTCTACGTGTTAGCTTGCAGAGCACCACTCCAGGACTTCAAAGCAAGAATGATACAAAATTAACATCAAAAATATGTTATGGATTAGAATGGATTAGAAACAGACAAATCAGTAAGTCTCAGAACGTAATTGCAAACAGGGAATTATATTAAGGGCATTTGCAAGAGTGATCTGCCGTGATAGGTTACTGGTCCCATACTGTTTCACTCTTTTATCAATGACCTTCAAGAAATTGCAAATTCATTACTGATGACGTTTGCTGACAACACAGCAAATTATAATGAGGAGAGCCAGCTACTAGAATGAAATGATCTGAATCTCTGAAAATGTTTTACTTAAAAGGAATACTTTTCATACCACCACGTGCAAAGCTGCACTTCTAGCTACAAAGGAAAAAGTCCATATTCAGAGGATGAAACATGGTGTCTCAGGAAAATTACAGACATGGAGTTACGACGCATAGTTAAGTCCCATGGCACACTAGTCAAATGGGCAAAGACCCTTGACAACATAAAGAATGAGAAAAGGAAGGTTATGCTTTTTTAAATCCCAAGGTAACATAACCATTGCAGAACACCGTGACCAGTTCTAATGTTGACCATAAATTGGCATAGTTTAAAAGACAATTCAGCTAACCAGAAAACATTTCTTACATAATTGAACTCACAGAGTATTCCTCTATTCAGATTCTTAAAGGGAAGGTTAAAAGTATGTGATAAACAGAAAGTTCTTCGCTATCACAAAACATCCAATGACTGCACATTGAGCCTAGAGACACTTGGATGAGAAAAAGCACTCCCTTCTTCCCCACTGAAATTATTTACAAAATATCTGCAGATGGAGCAGCACTTTAAAACTTCACTAGTCACCCTAATTACCAGTGGACTATTTTAACCTGATCTGCCACCCAGAAGAAGAAAATCTGTAAGCAATGGCTTTAGTTGGAATAAAATAGCTGCCCTTCTGTACAAAATGGGATTGTGTATTACAGCGTCCTCCAATCCCATTGCAAAAGTGGCTCCATAGCAGTCACCATTCTGTTTTGAAACACAGACGCAACTATTTTATGGTGGCTCTGGGAACACACCATGCCCCAGCTACCGTTCATACGGATGTTAAAGCCATTGTGGGTATCTGGTCACCACAGGAATTTGACATCTGATCAGACAATACAGTTACTGACTGAATTGAACCCTTCTGTTTCATAAAGCACAGGAGGAGATGCAGCCTGTTACATTGCCCTCTATAAGTATCATATTTACATTGCAAAAAATGTAATCTGAAAATTTAAGCATACATAATAAAAGAAGAAGTAGGTATAGTAAAATTTGTAGCAGTGATCTCTTCTGAATAAGGAAAAAGAATTATTTGAAAATTAAAATGAAGATCAGAAGACCAGATAGGGAAACTAAAAATCTTCCAGGAATACTTCATTGAAACTGAAGGTATTGTATTCACAGAGTATCTTCACTTAGCCAAATATCTTCTGGGTAACAGAGTAAAATCTCACCACAAAATGACATGTCTTATGCAAAACTCAAGTTCATATTCCAAGAGTAAAAAAATCTCAGAGAACCTTTCATATTCTCCATTTCATAAACAAAACCAGACTGTTAAAGGCATGACTGAATTTGAAAAATGTAGAAATATTAAATATATGATTATGCTCCTAGTATACAGAAATATTACCTTTGTAGGATCTTTAACTAGTGTAAAATTATATGTGTGTATGTGTATATATGTATGTGTATGCATATGTATATGTATATGTATATGTATATGTATATGTATATGTATATGTATATGTATATGTATATGTGTATATAACACGTTACTCAGAACATGACTAGGTATGGACAAACAGACTAATGATATATGATAGAAAGCAGAAGATGGAAAAGAATTTTACTGATATACCCACATTCTGTTAGTAGTAGTCTTGTCCTAAAGTATCCTAAAGTAAGAGATCTTTAAGGTTCTAGAGATTAATGTGAATACCAACACCAAAATAGGCCATTTGTAATAAACTGGAAAAATGCTGAAAACTGACAATGTAAACATGGAAATTACTATTTTACAGAAAGACCTTAAAGAAGATTAAAAACATCCGTTCAGCAGCACAATACAAACTTTTTCAACCAGACAAAAAAATTAAAATCAGATTCAATAGGAGGGAATAACCATCACAATAACATTCAAACATCCCTAAGTGTGTTCCTGGATAGTAAAATGGACATGAAAAGTGACAAAATATTATAACATGGCAGAGGACAGAATCACAACGCAGCAACACATAAACATACAGAAGTGCCATCATTGTCAAAAGGAGATCTCCTGTACCTTCAAACATGTTTGTTAAGGTATCACGCATACTTAGCTGGAGCCCTTGGTGTATTGTAAAGCCATGTGGAAGCTGGAGTTCCAAAGGACTGTAAATATTAAGGGAAGAAGTGAATTTCTTTGCTTTTCTGCAGCACATGGTGCAAGAAGATGATAATCAAAGCTACTACTTGGATTCCTATCCCAATGACCATGGCAGGCCAAGTGAACAGTAGAACAATGACCAGAAGAAAGACACAGTAAAAAGGAGGACAGCAAAAGATTGGCTTTTCACACAAGGTATCAGGGAATATACAAGCTCAGGATATGACCAGAAATGTTCAATGTAAAGTAAACAACAGAAAATCAGAAGGTAATGAGTGACTATTTTAACTTTCTCTAAGAACCAATAACCAGTAATTACACCTACTTAAATTCTTGTTTAGTAACAAGACTTGTTTAGTACAAGGAGCACTGATACCTGCATCTGTCTTGCATGGAACAGGTGAACCATGCAAAAAGCTTGCAAAACTATGAAAACACCCCAGGCCAATAAGACAATTCAGTTTTTTCTGAATATTCTACTAGCTCTGCATATGACAGTTCTTCACATGTAAAACCATGGCTGCTGAGGAGACCTTCTTTTGACTTGGTCTCAGCTACAGCTCTGAAATCCTGAGCAAGGCAATGATCTGTTGCATATGGTGAGTGAACTTGTGAAAATCTAACCCAAAATACAAAGAGGATTGTTCAAAACCTCTGGACCTACAGGGATGAGATACTTGTTCTGGTTTCATCCTTTGATATCTTTACAACACCCATGAACTCAATACCATGGCAAGCATGCCTGAAAGCCAGACACACATAGTTTCAAAGAGGAAATGAATATGTATGATCCTTGTTTCATTGATAGAAGATCATATTAAATTACAAGTGTAGACAAAAATAATTCCTTAAAGTAATAATCACATTAGTTAAAGTAACTGAAACAGCTTGACAAGAACCGTATTTAGTATATACGACAACATTTGTAGCTTCCCCAGCTGCTTCTGCTTCCAGCCTGCCCCAAAGAGAGTGTTCTGAGCTGCAAGGCAACACGGGCTGTTGGAGAGGTGGCACCACCTTTTCACAAGCAGGGGCTCTTGAAGGATGAAGCAAAGGAAGTGAAATCGAGCAATCCAACCTCCACATCTCTCCTCCCATCAGAATTAAAAGAGGAGAGATCTCTTAGAAGATTTTTAGTAGGGAAAAAAAGCCATGCAGGGGGAACCCAGACACGGGCTAGGTGGTTAGAAAAAATCCGTAGAAGTAGCAGCAGCTGCAACATCAGCTCCCTGGGAGAAATTTCTGTAGGTTTTACAGGAACAACTCTGTCCTATCTTGTTAAGACATTTGGACCAATTCTCTCTTATATTCCTCTAAATTTCTTCCCATAGAACTCAAGCTTATACCTCTTAAGTTTTTTGTACCTGACCCTTCTTTCCTTAAACTCCAGCATACAAAGCAATATAGAAAAAAAAAAATGGAACTAGCATAATGAAAATCATAAGACATTTACATGACAAAACAATTGGTACCCTCCCTTCTTTGGCAATCACATTTCACGTATTGTAATTCATTTCTAGGCTTTCTTCTAGAAGAATCCAAGAAGGTAACCAGTGCTTTCAAACCTGAATAAATTTAAGCACAATTAAAAAAACAACCGGTTCCTGGGCATGCTCCAGGTTGATATCATGGAGCTGTCATCCATGTCATCATTGTTGCTTTAAACCTGAAGCCTGCAGCATTTTTCTTCATGAATCCCACATGCTGCAAGACAATGGCCACATTGTTTCAGGCACTCTAAGCCAACAATTCCCCAAAAACATACAAACCCTGACGTAAGCCACCGTGGAGCACCGTTATCTGATCCAAAAGCTAGAGTTTTATTATACAGCAGCACTGGCTCCAGCATCATACTGCAACCACCCATTACCATTTAAGCCTGGCCAGTACCAACAAGCAGGATCCCAAGCAATGCTCAGGCATGGGCAGGGTCTGCCCAAAGCAGGGACTGGCCCAGCACACAGGATAGCCGAGGCCTCTCTGTTTGGGCAGTCAGTACAGCTGGCAAAGGGAAATAGAGTGTAGAGATAAGGACAGAAGATACTCTGCCACTTTCTTTCGGGGGTGGAAAACAGGCCCTGGCTCAAAGAGACCCAGGCCACAAGCTCCGTGCAGGACATGCAACGTCAGGCTGCTCAACCATGGGCTGTCCTATTTCTAAACAGGCACAAGCCACTCCACGTTACCTGGCCGGACCAAAGCCTGGTCTTTAGCAATGTAAATGCAGCCCCCATCATCCTCCAAATGCCTGTATTTACTACCTTTTCTATCTTTCTCCATATCCTCTGTAACTCATGGTAGGGTCTCTGATACTTTCTGATTTTATATGCTAACAATTCCACAATATATGTGATACGACTACTTAAAAGTACACTTTCATTCACTATTTCCTTGTTAAGATGTTTGGATTTGTGGCCATAATGGTGAAACACAGGAGAGTGGAAAACATAGCCACGTCAGAAGTGGTGTGTAAAAAAAAACCTAAAGCATGTTTACAGGTTTATTCCTCACACTATGCTACTTTTCCCATATACATCTTTACAGACAGTCCAAGGGTTTGGGCTTTTTGTAAGGAATGCAAGAACTCCGAAATATTTTCCTTTCTAAATGAAATACAGTCTGCAAATTTAGACTCTGAAGTCTTTACCACAGTGAATAGCACAGATCTGCTCTAAAATGAAGTAGAAAAGATACTAGTATCAAGTGTAGACATAACGTGTTTAGGGGGATTCTTTTCAGGCGTAAACTAGAAGACGCTGGTCCCAATTGAAAATCATCAGCTATAAGCCATCCAACTCAAATGCTCTCCATTATTTTGCCACACACTTATAAAACTTCTATTCAAACTGGGGAACTCTGCTGCTTTTATTAATAGTAGACATTAAAGGACTTGAGCTGAAAACTGTGCAAAATTCATAATAACTAATACGAACTGTGGCAGAACAATCACACCATACTGCCTCTAGGAAAAAAGTAGAAACAAACTATGGAAACAGATTAGGGAAAATGGTTACAATCACTGACTGTACATGTTTAAAAGATAAAAGGATCATTTTGCCCCACTTTTCAGCCCTAATACTTAAACTATTGCAAAAGAAGAAAATAAAATACAAAGAAAAAATCTTGAGTGTGTAAAAGAACAGCAATCTTAATTTTGCATGCAAGAGCAAGAATAAAATCAAATACATTTCATTTTCAGAGATTTAATAGTTTGCCAAGTAGTGACAAGAAAAAAAATTGAAGCGCCTCTATTTTTCACAGGAAGACCTTTTTGCTCTAAAGTTACAGAACCATAAAAACAATTAGATTACTGAAGTCATCTTAAAAAAAAAAAATTGTTTTTACAAAGACTTGTTAAATACACTTGGTTTAAAGTCATGGCCAAAATGACGGGTTTAGAAAGGTTCTGTGTTTATATTAGAACTGATGCAGTTCTCCAAACAGTCTCATGTACATTATGGATAGTACACCTTAGGGCAGTGTAGCCATATATGGCAAAGGAGGAAATCTCTTTAGGAACAGATTGTATGTTTTCTCACTTTTTTCTCCCCACAGGTGAAAAACACCTACATAAAAGAGTTTATGCTTTTCACTTCTTTCCTTCTTTATGATGTAGAAATAGGCCAGAAAGAAATTTCCCCAGATTTCTCTCCCAAAAACATATGGAACAGAGGCCAAGGTTACCTGGTTTCTTAGTTTAGACTCAGGAGGATAATAACAACTCTCCCAGTATTTTTTCTAAAAGTGTTGGAAGTCAAATGAACTGGAATAGGAACTTTCAAGTTGGATGGACGAAAATATTGTGGATTTTTTAAAATAAAACCTGACTTTGTTTTCCAAAGGAAAGCAAGTTAAATTAAGTTAGGTTAATTGAAACAAATTCTAAAATTTTAGAAATAGTCTGTCTCCTGTAACTTTCTGTATTTCCCTGGTATATGGTATGACCTGCTTACTTATTTTCCAATCTTCTAGAAAAAGCTGAAGAGAAATTCAACAAATTTAAAAAAAAAAAAAAAAAAAAAAAAAAAAAAAAAAAAAAAAAAAAGAGAGAGAAAACTAATAAGAACTGAATTGCTTAAGATCAAGAACATCAACTGTTAGAAAATTATAAGCATTCATTAAATATTTATATCAGGGCATTAGCCTTTAATAGCACAAGCCTCCATACAAGTCTTATTTTCAGAAATTGAAGCATAATAAATTATAAAGTATAAAAGTAACAGTTTTAGGAAACTCAATTAATATAAGAAGTCGTGCAGTGAGAAACATCTATCACAGAAAAATGCATCTGAACAACTACATTGAAAATAGTCAATCAATGGAAAAAACCTATGGGCCAGTCAGCAGCCAGGTGTCTCTTGCTGTTCCAAGAAGAGCCCACCTGAATGGGGGCAAAAGACTTGCCCTTCACAATGCATTAAATCTTTCCTCTTGTATAATCCCCATCTATCACTTACATCTCGTGCTGGATCAAAAAAACCAATTAGACATCGGTTCACTTAGACCAGATCCATGTCTGTTCCAAACTATAGCAGGAACCAGTCCATGAACTTTTCTGCTGGTCAGCTATCACCGGAGTACAACAGCAGACTGAGGAGTGGGAATCAGAAGAGTGGCCTAAGGTATTTATTTCATCACGTTTGCCAACTGATCTGTGAAGCACAGCAGTACTTTTTTTTAAAGCATTAACTGTTTCAGATCAATGCAGAAATATTCCATAGCTGTGCAATAACCCCAATATTGTTTTTAAATGTCCACAGTCTATATGAAAAAAATCAACAAAATATATTTTTGTTTATTACATTATTACTTGATAATTACTAAATAGAAGTATTTTATTTATAATTTTTCTCTGTTTATGTTGCAAGGATTATTGTTAAAACTTTTTTACTGTTAAATTTTATTTTTCTCATCCTGAATCAAGTTTAAAGTAGAAAGATTGTGAATCATATGGATCAAAGACTATCCATCAGCGTGTCACACACCATGTGGCATTGTGTTTTGCCAAGTCAAAGTCACGCTCCAAGTTTCAAAACTTCAAACAACTGAAATACCACAACATTCATAAAACAGAACTGAGCTACTGGGAGTAAGAAAAAAATACAAAAAAGGTAACAGACCTCAACAGCAGATAGTAAAATTAACATTTCAACAGTTCTTGCCTTTCATCTCGGTCTCCATAGTACATTTTTTCTGGAAAAGCTACAATTTAGGTTTAGCAAGATGCAGAATTACATAAAACATCTGGAATATGGGACAAGGAATATTGGCTTATTATCCCTGGTGGACCCTCCCTATGAAAAATTTAATAGGTCTGTTTTGGTAGTTTTAATCTCCAGAGCACCCCAAGCTATGTTATGGAAACATCATCTTGGTAATTTATATTAGAAAGAACACCTGGTGATGAAAGCAAATATACCCTCTTTAAAATTGTGAGTGATTTTTCTTTAATCCTCAAACTTTTCATCTTCTTAAATATATAATTTTTAACAGCTTGACTAAAAATTAGTTTTTGTATCTTTGAGACTGATCACAATGTAACCATTGTGAACTTAACACTATTTTATTAGAGAGCTACATTTCTTCATTCTGTCTTCAGAGAACAAGTCATTTTGTCTTTACTTTGACATTGGCCTTTTACAGATTACAGAGGAAGCTCTGTTGAATCTTATATGAATATCACAAAATCACTTAAAATGTTGTCCATTTATTACAGCACTACTCCGAACATAAAGGGAAAAAAGAACTCTTAAATAGCTTTCTACTATTTTTATTCCTATCTCTAATTCTAAAGGCAGAGTTAGCTGTAAATAATAACAAATACATAAATTTTTGTCACAATTTATTCTAGCACCAATTTCAAGTGACAGCATGCAGCATACATAAATTATATGAATTCTGATCTGTAATCGCTTTTTTGGTTTCTATTATGTTTATGATTTCATGCATATGATTTCAAAATAACTAGTAAAAATCTATACATGAAAGCAGTAAAATTATTTTCCATTAAAATCATTAACTGTATTCCTCTGAACATAAATACAAGTAGAATGGTATGTAACTGAAAGAAATTTAACATACACCTTTCTAATGTCACACTGCCTTATGCTTTATTATAAAAACACATTTTTAACTGTTGCTAATTTACTATTTTATCAATTAATGAGAAATTAATGAAAGTACTGGTCAATCTATAAAGCAATTAACTAATAAAAATGTATTCTATACTTTCCACCTACAAGGAGGTCTCCATTTATCAAATTTCTAAAGAAACAACACATGTACAAATTAATCTGTTTTTATCATTTAATATGCCTCACTTAAAATATATCCTACAACACATTTTGTATTTTCTAACAAAAAAGCCCATAACATTATAATCTGTAGCCCGTAAAGATTTTCAGAAACATTTTTTTTATTAATTTGACACTGATATGCCTCCATTTCTAATATCCCAACCCTGCAACATTTTAAATGCAATTAAAAGTGGTTATGAAAGAGTGTGGACTTCCTTGTGAAGTAGGAAATCACTCTTGTGATTAACATGCAAACGAGCTCATGCTGGCAGAATAGATTGGGGTTTTAAAACCCCAATTACTTTTGTATGATTATCTATTTACCCGTACACAGAGTATTTTCATTTTTCATCTAATACAAAGTCATCCTGCTTACATTTTTAGCACAGCAATTAATATTTACAATAATTATGACATCAAGCACCATTGAGAGTACACCAAGTAAATAATTTACCATGCTTTTTAATATATATGTTATTAAAATAACATCTATGGTAATATATTGCAGAGGATGGAGATATATTATTGGCCTTTATATACAATCCAGCCTAATACAACATTCTATTGCCTTTAAATTTAGTTAAGGGGCATATTATTTTTAGTATCTGAGTAGGTCAACTGCTGTTCGTTCAGATTACAAATGCCAAAACTCTCCAGTCTGTAACTGCTTTGTATAAAGTGTAAGGTTTGTTTAAACTTTCACAGTAAAAATAACAATAAAATTACTTCCTTACATTTTTCTTTTATTTTTCCCCCTCCTTTTTTAGTAATAACAGACAATTCTTAACTTTCACTAACACACTTTGATTCATACCTGCTACAGAGTGCACATATACACATTTTTTCCAGACTTCTAAAGAAAATTATAATGCATTAATGACAGGAACTATGGTAATGGAAAAAGGTCACCCTCTTTTGAACACCTTCTGTTTTAAACCATTATATATAAAGACATTTGAGAAAGCAAAGAATTAAAAGGCAGCCTTTGTGCAACCCATTACTGAAATATTATAGAATAATCTATATCAAATGTAGTGGAATAGCAGATTCTTTTGGATCTAAATTTACTGCAGCCACAGAAATGCTTTTATGCTTATTATGTATCTGCATGTTGATTCAATTATTAAAAGGACACCTGACAGCAGACTTACTTAATTGAATTAATTAAACTGCATGAATAATCACAGAATTACTATTGTATGAAATTTGTCCTGAGAAGTAACACTGGTATTGTGAAATTGCAAGTAATTGGAATGGTGAAATACACTGAGCAAAGCAGTGTTCACTTACTGTATTCTGGAATTCTTCACCTCATACATGAACAAATGGGACATATAAATGAATAGACAGCTGTGAGTAATGAATGCTTTTCCTTATCTATTGCAATTTATTACGTGATTCCAGCTACATCACTAGATCTTTAAAAAACTTTGCAAAAAGAATTCAAAATAACAGTAGTAATTTTAATCTCTCTCTCTAAAATACCAGGGAGTGGACTATTAGATACTGAGAGAGAGGTAGTGTAACACTGAAACACTTCTGTAAAGCAGTACTTCTAACCAGAATATCTAGAAAAAAATTTAATATGTCAAATTGAAATTATGCAAGTATTGTTTATTGACTAAAGCAGGCAAACTAGAGAAATTAAATTATTTTAAAACATTTTAATAGATTGGTACAGTGAGCTTCTACCACTGATTTTAGCATCAGGAGCAATTTTCTTTAGTGATTAAATGTTATGACATACTGTATATAAATGTATTCTTTTTAAGGTGTACTGAAACCATTTTTTTCTTATTATTAAAACCAGTTTACTGATGAAGTTCAGAAGAATATATCATGCCCTCTTCTATTTTAGCTAATTTGATAATTCACTAAACAGAAGTGAAATTTTACATGACAGGGTTTTTTTTTAACACACATTTTTCTCTTGCCCCTGATTTCACATCAAAAAAAGACACAGAAAAGCCTCACACTGCTCAGAACAGAAGTTTATACTGGCAGAGGACATTCCTGGAGTGCAAGCACCCATCTGGCATATATCCAAATCCCAGCTATTAGCTCTGCATCACCAGTGGGTATTTTTCTTACTTCCTCTTGCAGGGTTTTTATTTCGTTTTGTTTTAGCAACAATCCCCATAACAGAGAAATGTACAGAATAGTCTAGTTTCATATGAGAGAATGGTGGGACTGGATATTTATCTTAGTCTGAAGTAATCTGCAGCATAGTAGAATCACACCCACCACCTTTTTTTTTTTTTTTTGTAATCAGCAATGTGTTTTCTCTTCCTAAAAATTAATATTGATGATTCTACAAATAGAAAATATTAATTTAGAAGTGATTATTAATTTATATTACTAAAAAGAACAAGAACATTTATGGGTATTCAGTCAGAATATTTTAAAATTAAATAATATGACATCTACCATCTATATACTATAAATCACTGACTTTTTTACATTCATATTTTCCCTCATATTCCTACTTGAATATAATTCATTTTACAAATATGTCTGATCCTGCCTCTGACCTTACTACACTTTAAGCTCTTTTCTGCTCATGGAAAGCTAATTTGCATTTTTTAAAAATGTGTCTGTATTAATGATCTAATTTACCACAAAAGGCTTTATATTAAATACAAAAAGGCCAGCCATTAGCTTTCTTTCCACAATAAAATCAAAACAAAAAATAAAACATCCCATTTATACAACAATTTACAGGGTTTTTTTTCCTAACATAATGCTAAATGAATCTGTACAGTTCAGCATTCATAAACATTATATATTGTAGAGAATTCTTGTTCTACAATCAAAATAAGGAATATTATAAATATGCAAAGTTTTACAAAACACTTTTCTAAGAAAACTATGCATCCATTTTAATACCTATATTAATAACCAGAGTGGTTAGATTTTTCTTTTACATAAATTATACAAAGTATATTGGAATTACATACCATTTTAATACCAGTTTATTATAGCTTTATTTCATAATATTGGAGGTGGAAATGGAAACAGTGCCATCATGTGATACTATTCAGGCTACTTCACTTCTTTTATTTCCAAGGAGTGAATCTGTTACAAATAAGGGCGTAGAAAAAGCATGCAATGGCAGCATAATTTATTCTATGTTATGCTGTAACTAGATAATTTTAGGTGTTTTTATGCATCAAATATTGAAAACACCTTCTAAATCTGCAAAGGAAAAAAAGCATGTGATCAGTACCAATGTTACTTAGCTCCTTTTATTAAAACTTTACAAATCATCCGACACAGTCTTGTGAAATTTCTTTCAGTTTACAGTCAAGATATTAATCCGAACAGCTTCATTTTTACAAAAGCGTCCAGAAGTTAAATTCCCTGGTTTTAATTAGTACTGGGCAGGCTTCTTGGAAAAAAACCCTAATACGTGAAATCGTCTCAGGCGTACAATATCAAAGCCAAATCCTACTCGTATTATATTTACTATACAAGATATTTTTAATGAAATCAGACACACAGTTATTTTTTCTTTTGTATCCATTTCATATTGAAATAAAGGCATTTTTCTCCCTAGTGGTCAGAATAAACTAGAAAATCCAGACTTGATACTAAACACACATATTTCACTTATCTCTTCCGTTTTCCAGAGATCAAGACAACCATTTGACAACTGCTTGGAATCTAGAAATGCGAGTAATCTATTAAACCTGAAATCTCACTTTACTGTACGACTCACAGCTGCCAAATCTAAACACTTTATAGTAGTGGGTTTTTTTAAACACTTTTTTTTAAAATAAAATTAAACCCTTACAGTGAGTTCATTGATTCATGGGTGAAAGTTGATAAAAAACCCACAGAAATTGTAACTTTTAAAAGCGAGGACAGATGCTAGGTATTTCTTATGGTGTTTCAGAATTTATAGAAACAATAATTGAATTCTCCAAGATTAAAAATCCTTACAAAATTTAACTGCCTATAATTCCACAGGAAAAGTATTACTATTTATGGGTTTATTCGTAAGCACATGGACATGTACAGCCTTTTAAAAACGTTTAGTTTTTTTATATCACTCAAAAACTCATGGTATATGCATGCAAACCACCTATATGAGTTACATTCAAGTGTGCTTTGAGGCTGAAACAAACACAAGGAGTTTTTATACAGGTACTTTTCATAAATCCAGAACTCCATTAAAGGGTCAGCATTACAGCTGGTGAACATAACTGCTTTTGCTAAAAGGTAACAAAGCAAATCCCTCCACCTGGAGAACCTTCAGAGAGCAGGATACGAGAGTGGAAACATTACATACAAGAAAAATACTGCAGTAAGAAAATAATGGGGAGAAATAATGTTATGTTCCTACTTAAATTTAATGTGTACTACTTAAAGGTAACATTTTATATATTGTTTGACCAAAACGAAATTGCATTTAGCAGGTTGAAGGCAGGCCAATGGCACACTGTGTAAGTACAGAATTGTACATTTAGTACAGGGAAGCTTAATTTTTATGTTTGCAACCCAGCAAGCAAGTTTTTGAGGAACAGACTAAAAAGAAAAAGTGAGAGCTATTGTTACTGCTATTGTTACTTCTTCAATTGCTTGATGTTTTCATTAGTGCCAGCAATAGCCAGCCTGGCTCCCCACCTGACATTTCTACTTTACAAGTTGGATAGAATACTAATTTGACTGGAATGTTACCAGCACATGTGATACATGGAACTCATCACATGGTAAAGACAATCTGTAGCAAGGTATTCAATACCTAGGATAGGTCTTTTTACATCTTTTTTAGTTTTTGTTGGTAATTATCATTCTTAAGTGTGGTAAAACTTCTCTTTTTCTATGGTTAGGGTGTAGACTTAGTCCTCCAGTAAAAATCAGTAATAATTTCCTGTCATGACGAAACACATAAACCTACATCAACACTTACTATATGGTTTTATTATGTTGATTATTAACTAGATGATGAATATTAACAATACGACCTTACAAAATGCTGTCAGGATACTCACACTGCTGCCCTGAAACAAGATTATAAATCAGATAAAAATCATAGCACTCTAACTACATTACACAACAAGTAAAGGGAATCATAATCTAGAGAGGCATTTGCTGGTTGATCAGCTGAGACATTTGAGAAATCTGGAAAAGGGAGCCAAAACTCTGGACATTTACAGATCCCTTCCCAGTAACCCTTCTTACTTATCTACTGCAGAAATCCAGTGCTTTACACAGAAGGCCAAGACAGCAGAATGAACGCCAAATATTTGATGGGGAAGTTCTGATACCTCACATTTCTAATCGTGAAGATAGAAAATTTCAAAATTGTAAAAATCCAGAAAGATAATTTTTTTTCATTAGTGCTGAGACCTTTTGATAAATTGTTGTGTGGGAATCACATGGCAGACTTACAGATGGCTAACCCAGAGGCTAATACTTGTCTAACCATGTAGTACCCACCTATTTGCCACAAAACCTGAAAGTAATTCTAAAATTACTAATTTAATTGCCCCAATACAGAATTGTGGGACTCGAATCAAAATTAATTGGACAAAACATACCATGTAGAACGTCTCAAGAAAATGATTAAATATTCTCTAAGGTTTTGAAAATTTTAGGAAGCACAGTTTTGACCAGGTTCTGTGCATACGGTTACACCACCTCCTTAATTCATTAAGAAACTGAAACCTAAGAGTGCCCCATACTTGTCAAGGTATTTTTGAACAACAAACAAATTTAGCTTCTTTGCAAGGTTTTCTCCAGTAGAAATATTGTTATTCATGTTAACTTTCCAACCCAAACAAAATGTCAGATTAAATAAGATATACAGTCAGAAAAGAAAAATAAGCCATATGTGGTGGTTTAAAAACAGGTAAAAACCCCCAGACAGCTGCAGCACCATATTCCATCACCTGAGAGCCACAGGTTGTCTTATAAAGAGAGTTACATTCTAAGGTGACAATGACTGCCATCATTCACTGACATGGTTAGAAACCAGCCCTTTACTCAGCAGTTGTCATTCAAGTTAAATGGAAGGAACAGCTAAATGCTCTTTTGTGTAGAGAGAGCTGAAACAAGGCCCTGAGTGGGAGCAGCATGCACATGCCCACGAAGATCTCCAGTTAGAGGTAACAAAGCAATGTATATCAGCATATATGAGACATGGAAATGTCTCACTGAACAGTGAAGCTCAAAACATCAGTCTCCATGAAACACTCTTTCATGGGGAACGCTAAAGTTCTGCAAAGAACTTTAAGTGTTAATTTAGTAATGACTGTGCTAAGGTCAAATACCTAAAAAAATTTCTTATTAACAAGCCAAGTAGAAAGTTGCACAAACTATTGATCATAAAATATCAAAAAGCTGCCATTATCCCAGTTAGTATAACTGAAAATATTTTTATGTTTGATAATATTCACAATCAAAAGACAGAGATGGTCAACATATGGCTAAATATAACTGGACATATTTTTCTATCTGTAGACTGACAGACAAAAGGAAAATCCCTAGAGGATGAACTCAAGCTTCAAGACAGCTTAAGTATAGAGTTTGATGTGTGCAAAAGACACGGGAGGTCAAGTAATCCCCTTATGGTTAGAGAATATATAGTAAAAATTCTATTTGCTTGTAAAGTCTCTTTATTTCACAGGTCTTTCAGATAAAGTATTATGATTAAGTGACACATGGCCTTTAGTGGGATGCACTGGTTTCTGGAATGGTGTCTACTACTAGAAACCTGACAGAAGAAAAAAAGACAGAAATAAATCAAAAGATCTGAAACAAAAACCCAACAAAAAGAGCTTAATTGCTAAGTCACTCATTTTGGGGTGGAACATAGCTTCCACACTTACCCTAAGACTTTTTTTCCCAGTGAACTTAATCTAAGTTCTGAAAAACCTGCCTCTCTTCTATTTGGACTCCTCTTTTTAACAGGAAGAGGGAAAACACACTCTTTTTAAATTCCTTTATGCTACCAGCAGGGTTTCTGGGGAGCTGCTAATATATAATTGGAAAGCACACACAATACATTCTGTCTCCAAAGAAGCCTCTGATGCTGGTCCCCATACCTAGCCACTCATTGCCACTTAAGGCAAGACTCTTAGGAAGTTAATACAACTCTCAGTAGCAAGGAGAAGCTCAAGGTAAGTTTAAATAGTCCTTGGCTGTTGTTTGATTTAAAGTAGGAAAAACCACAGCAAATGCAGTTTCTCTGAAAAGCAAACAAGTATTTTCAGCTGAACACAGGAACAACACAAACACAACACTGAGCAGTTTCTTGATGTTATTTTCAACTTCATTTAACAGAAATAAATCAGGCTGACAAACATGGAAATTCTGAAAGACAAATTAAACTACCAGAAATTGTATCTCTTTAGCCTGTGACAAACAAGTAGCACCAGGTTTTAAGACAGAAAAACTAGCACTGGCTTAAGATGATACAGGTGATATATTCCTCTGTGTATCAACAATAAATCAATTCCCAGTTTTGCCTGAAGTGGAACATACTTGGATTTTGGCTGTTCACAGTATTTCAGATGAACCATAAAACAGAATTCCTGAACACTTGTGCATACAGATCACATTGCACTTCACAGCTGTTGTGTTTTACCCCAGCAGAGGGTGCATTTAAGCGAGTGTAAAAAACCAATTTTCTTTTAAACATAGTTTAAAGTGCTTAGGGGTCTTTTTGAATGACATGTAATGCATACATATATTAAATTTAAATATGTTAAATAATTCATAGCAAGTAATTATTAGGTCTACCTGCAATGTTTGTCTCATTTTCTTCTAGTTCCTCATGTGCCACAATGAACAACAGCAAAATGCTGCAACTATCTGGATGGAGCAGTGAGGTCTGAGGAGCAGACCTAAATTTTACAACACTGCGATAAATACGGGGTCAGTAATTCTGTGTAAAGAAATTGCTATTATGATTACTTTTTAAAAAGCAATTTTTTGTTTCATCTTCTACATTAAAAGAATGCTGAAGCTGCAAAAGCAAAGCATTTAAAAAACAGAACATGCCTGAAGTAAAGCTGTTCATGTGGCATCATTTCAACCTCCTCTGCATGACCTTTCCTCCATTCTTTGTTATTATGTACCACAGTATTTGTTTCCCCAGGACCTACGTTTCATCACTGCATTGGATAGACTAAGTTTGGAATATTAACTGTTTTTTAAATACTTGTATTTAGTATTACTTAGCACAGACACTGTTGTCTCTGTCCTGTGCTCCCTTTGCTGCTGAAATTGAAAGGGATATGGCCAAGAAATGCACCCTTTAGGAACTGGAGAAACTTTTTAGGGCAGAAGAATACCATTTCAAAGAAATGTATTCCTGACACAAATAACTTTCCAACATGTTCCCTAAAATTATAAAAAATATGAACAAATTTCAATTCATTGCAAATTCTTCCCTTTCTAGGTTCTCACACACATCTACCATTATGGTAGTTAGATGTAAATAATTACAAATCTTCCTTAAAAGTTCATGCATATTCACTGTTGCATGTAGTCTTCAATGAAGTATCATGATGTGACCTACTTTCACAAACATTTTACTCCTCTGGCCAATGTAAACCAAAATTCAGAAAATAAATAGTCCACAATTATCTTCCTACTAATTTTCATTTCTCCTAAGTGAAATAAACCCCTCGCATTTTAATGATTAAATGTCAGAGTAAAAACAGACAGCAGCCATTCATTATAAAACACAAACTAAACTGTATTTGAAGGAGTGGGGATTCCTACCAAATTGCACATGAAGCAACTTTCAAAGAAAACTCTCAAATAACATGTGGCAAGCAGTTCTACACCCATAACAGCAACTGGACATGGAATGAATGAGCAAAGAAATTATTATGGGTGGAAGCAAAATAACAACAAAACTAGGTAGTCCTGTAAGCAATGGAACTTTGTGAATAACAGCATGGTTAATGCTGCAGCCTTTTCCCTCAGCATATGCACTATTTTGCATGTTTTTGTTACGTAGTCCATTCATTTTCATGGATATTAGTGTCTTTGAGGCCTCTACTTCTCCACCAAATTTGTATGAAGTTGTTCAACAGCTTCAAGAATTACTGTGGGGGACTGACAGATAGTATGACTGCATCAACTTAAAAAACTTCTGTTTCCTTACAAAAGTACTATAAAAATAGCAAATCCAGTGTATTTTTAGCAAATAAAAAATAAAAATAGCAAATTCCAGCCTAGGAAATAGACAATACCACAGCAGGGCACTTTTGCGGAGAAGGCCAAGCCAGGAAAACACAGGAATACAGCGTTCGTGTCTAGCAGTAAGAATTCTCAAGCTGATAGACTGTCATAACACAAAAAATGAGAGCAGATGAAAATATGCCCAGTACTACACCAAATATTAAAAATAAGATTAAACAATAGGTATTATTAAATAGCATACTTAAAGGAAAAGGAAATACCATATTTTAATACACCATAATTAGCTGTTGTTAGCAACTTTCATTTAATTCTGCTTGAAAAGCTTAAATAGGTCTTAACATAACGAAGAGCTAGCTTCTTTGATTTCAAACTATAGGCTGGTACGAGTTAAGCAACAGAACACGATAGACCAAATTAATTTAACTGCAATACTTCAGAAGGTGTTTTATCAAGTATTAATACAGCACAGTACTTCCAAGTGTTATGAGCATGTGGCCATCAGCTTAGGTGTGGTAAACTCCCCTTTTAGTAATTCAGTCATGCTTTGAATACTCCAGTGCACTTATCTCACCTCTTGTTCATTCATTGGAAGAAAGGCTGATTGTAAAGAATGGCATGGTTTTGTTACAGGACAACTAATATAATAAATATAATATAATATATTTTAATTTTGTTTCATTAATTTTGTTGTTTAGTATGAAGTCAAGATTGGGACAACGCTGCCATGGAGGAGCTGCCACCCTGAAATATCTTACACAGCATTACTGCTAAAAGTATCCTAAGCACCAGGCTTGCAAAGGTGACCAGCACTCCTTCATTCATTTGGTTAATCTTGTTCCACATGCAGGCAATCCCATGACATAATATAGTACATTCAACACATTCCCAAGCATGGAATGTTTGGGGTTTTTTCCTCCCTTAATTCAGTACCTCTGGTAAACAAGTAGCAGAAGCTGCGTCTCCGTTTGATATATTTGTTGATAAGAAGACTGCTGAGGAACTCATTTATGCTGGACTAATGTAATGTAGAAGTAAGTTTTGTATCCTAACTTTTATTCTGCTGTACTAGACATGAAATTCATATCCACCTTATTTGATTAATGAATGGGTTTCTCCAGATATAAAATTACAAAGATACACAAATTTACACAATATCAATGACTTCACAAAAGGGATGTACAGTTTTGCTAATTTAATTCTAAAGCAACTGAACACAAATTATGGTTTACACTTTACTAAGGAGAATGGTTTCATATCCAAAATATTGTAGCAGAATTAAATTGTATGAGAAGCAGCACAACATCATTATAAAAGACAGAAAATACAATAATAAGAAGAAATGGTAAAGCCATGAATTAAATTTCACAGTTGCTACACATATTCAAGTAAGTAAACACAGTTTTCGCCAAAGATTTTATGATGGTAAATCAGGGGGAAAAAAAGAAGGTGGAAAAAACAAAACAACTACAGAAATGTCTAACATTCAATTTAAACAGTTTCATTTTTTTAAATGCTCAGTTACAGATAAAACTATGGAATGAGATCACAATTATCAAACTGTCCACTTAATGTAACAATATTGCATCTCACTGATGAATCCACCATAAATTAGAAGCTGCAAAATTTCATTAAACATATACTAATCATAGCTAGCACTGTCACATGACCTATGCATGCATTTCATGTATCAAACATGACAACACTGCACTTCCATATTCCTGTACTGTCTTGAGGACTTAAAATGTAGGTTTTCAGAAGCAGAATCAAAAGGAAACAGCAGAGAAGAAAAAAGGAAATTGCTGAAACAGAAACATTGAGATAAATATGCAACATCTGCCCGAGGCAGACAGCAATTCAATATGTAGGCATATATGTTCAAAAATAAAACAAATAAAATACAAATGCTGGACTATGTGACCATATTTCTACCTTGACGTCTTAGTGACTACACAAAGTGGGCAAGCTTTGCTTTGATGCTTTATGGCCTCCTAAGAAGCTCCTCAATGCTATCACAGCTCACTAATCCATAGTTGCCTTGTATTTTTTCTAACTGTATTATATTAATATAGATGTTATTAAACTGAATAATATGTAATAAACCCACAGAAGAATATCAATCTTTTGTGACATCACTGCATGCTGTTTTTCAACTGTTACACTTTATTACTATATATATTTATATATGTATTTCAAATAAAATGGTAAGGAATGAAGGCAGTCCAACCGTCAACTCCCTAACAGTGTGACAGAACACAAAGTTCAGCATAAGTTTTACTTATGGTCTTCACAGGACTTTATAAAACGGTTTCCTGATTTAATTCACAAATGACAGAAGACATGTATTACACACCAATTCACCAGAGCTCTTCCAGCCTATTGTCTTTCTTCCTTCCATTCTGACACCATTAACAAGTTCCATCCTGTCTTTTGTGGTTCCTGAACCTGTCTTGTACTGTGTCCCTGTCCTTAAAGACGTCTTTTCTACTAGAAGGCTAATAGCTATTCACCTTTCTCTGCTATATACACATGCAATTCTTTTTATACTTCAGAATTATTAATTTCCATGTACATTTTCCCCTCACTCCTACTTTTTCCCCTGTTCCTTGGGATTAGACCAACACAGAAAGAACAAGACAGTTGGGAGGCCACATCTACTGAGTCAGCACACCTACCTAGCAGCATAAAACATTTTTTTTAATTTTAATTTGCCAATAATTATTACTTAGCCCAATTACCACCACTGGAATCATCATTCCATACACAAATAGCTTCTTATGAAGTCGATAAACTTTAGTCCATTTTTCTTACAATACTATTTTACCTACTTATTAATCAAAGCCAACCTAATGTTATCACATCAAATATAGATTACTCAGTCCATCCTAGAAAGCTATCATTAATCTGGCTGATTTACAGTAGAAAAATTACTGAAAAATTTGGATGGCAATAAAATGTAAACCTTTTCCCATTCCTGGAAGTGTTCAAGGCCAGGTGTGATGGGGCTTGAAGCAACCTGGTCTAGTGGAAAGTGTCCCTGAACATGGAAGGGAGGTGATCGATGATCTTTAATGTCCCTTTTGCTCCAAACAGTTCTATGACTCTGTAATTCCATATGAATTTAACAAAACCAACCTCAGCTAAAACAAGTTATGAAATGTCAAACATCAGACTAGCTGCATCTGTTCTGCAGGCACTTCTGCTACACTTCTACAAGGGCAGAAAGTGAGAGAGAAGAGAGACTTCCTCAGAACAGGAGGAGAGCTGCATTAACTCAAGCTTATCTTTTCATGTCCCTTTAAAAGACCTAACTGAGGTTTAGGTACACTGCAGCCACTATTGCAACTGCATTTTCCACATACTTACTGGAGCTAGTGTGAAACTAGCCAGTCCAGGTGCTGTGACCCATCTAGCCATAGCTCTGATAAACTCAGCACAGGCTGCAGAACCTGCCTGAGAACCAAAATAAACATGCAATTATTAACTGTCTCTGTACCCACAGACACAGACTCTGCAGGAATCCCAGATCACTATACAGGGGAGAGTGACTGCTGTTAATGACACCCGAGTGCCCATGGAATAGCTCCAATATTGAGTGTTAAGGACAGAGTCATAAGAAAAGCAAGAAAAAACCTTGCCTTTATAGTGAAACCAGATAATTTAAAGATAAATAGAGAAACTAGACCCTAACATAATGCTCAAGTCCAGTAAAAAGTCAATAACTTTTGGAAAAGTATTTTTAGTATTTGACATTAATATTTTAGTTACTTTTTAATATATATTCACACACCTATCCAACTCCTATTAAAAAAATTATTTCATTTACAGGAAGGTGTCTCCAAGATCTGACTATTTACAGTATCTTCTCCACTTAATGTCTCTCCAAATAAAAATTATTGGCATTTTGGGACAAAAATACTTGTTCCAAGATATAAAATGAACTTTTTATATTGAACGGTTACAAAAGAGAGACACACAAAACTCTTACCTGAAAGGGACACTGTACCTTACAATGGTATTTTAATAAATCAGGTTCTAAAATACCAATAACAACAACTGACTAAACACTATATATTAAAGCAAAATATTCTGCAACCCCTACACACCCCCTGTCAAAGAATTGGGATAGGAATGGAGAATGAGTGTGTAGCCCCAGATTTGGAACCTCAGAAGATTAGTGTATCAAATACAAATAACTGAAAATTCCAGGTGGCAATTATTTTTGACACAGATCACAAAATCTGTAATCTCAGTATCTCTGTAATTTATCCATCATGTACATTTTACTTAAACTGCCAGAATTTTTGAGCTTGCTTTGTTTGTTTGTTCCATTAGGTTGAATAAAAAGGTTGGGTGAGGAAGAAGGGAGGCAAAAAAACCAAACCAAAAACCAAAAAAGATTCTTTGAGGAACGAGAAAATAAGAAGACATAATTCCACAAATTACTTCAATCAATCTGCATTTCCTGGTGGATGGGTTCCCATACATGAGAATCCCAAATGAGCAGCCATGGCAAGAAGATTTTGATAATATGACAGTCTCTTCTGCTTTCTGTTGTGGTTGGACAAGCAAGGGGTTTCTGCACACAAGAAGTTGAAAGCTGACTCAAAGCACCACAGCCCCCTTCTGTGGGTTAAGATACAGAGTACACCATTACCTGTAGAGACTGCTGCTGATAATACAAGACAGACAACATTTTTCTTAAGAGCTCCATGGCTACTCAGGTAATCACAATAAATAGAAAAAGGAGATAACAAACTAACTCTCAAATAGTATCTCTGGTATGAAAAGAACGAAGGATGCCAAGTTTCAGCGATCTTGCTTAAGGCTTCAGGACATATGAGTATATTAAATAGTGAGTTAATTCAGTTGTATAGATGCCCATAAAACACAGTAACATGCACTTCAGCAGATAAGCGCACACATTGTCACAGATGGATTTACATGGTCGTAGTTACGGTTGTGCTATAGGTACTACAAACTTCCTGCTTTCCAAAAAACGGTGAGATTAAAGGTACATCTAGCAGATGCAGACAAACTATGACTGTTATCCTAAGTACAAAACAATTTAGAACACACAACATCGCATGGTCATGTTTCCATGATCATAATGTCCTGACCATGGCTTTTGGTTTTCTGAGGTTTGGTCTTGTGGGGTCCTTTCAGGTGTTTTAGTTTGGGTTTGTTGAGGGTTTTTTAGTAGGTTAGGCAGGACAGGGTGGGAGGAGGGGAGTGTTTATTCGTGGGTTGTTTTGGGGTTTTCTTTTGAGGGTGGATGTTGCTTTTTGTTTGATGGTTTGATTTTTGAAAGGAAGAATATTATGAGGACCCACATGAAATCTTACTTTTAGATTAGTCCCATCCTGCACTACAATTCCAGTTAAGTGGAATAAACAAATGCCTTGAACTTTAATGGATTAATAAAAATAAATCCATTTTCTTAAAATTTCTGTAGTAAATTTCCTCTTAAATACCAGCACACAAATACTTGTGGAAAAGAGTTGCAAACTCAAAACACAACATTTTCACCATGCCTCTACACAATGTGTTTTTAAGACAATATTTTCCAGTCGTGACAAAGTAAATCTTAGAGGGAAAGTCACAGATTCATGGCTATGGAGTTTCCAAAAGCAGTTTTAAACCAAAGAGCAAAACAAGGAATGAACAAGCTATTCAACTTGGATGCAATTTGGAGATCAATGGATCCAGAGTCCCTTTTCTCCACGAAAGCAAAAGCTGATCAGACTTAACTGCAAGGCTAAGTTACTGCAAGCTTTACCCACATCTCTCATTGTAGTGCACATTAACTGTGGTTGTCAATGAATATATATTAATGTTATGGAGGGAAAACAACCAAGACTTCTTAGTTAATGAGTTTTCAAATTGTACAACTACTCTTTTTTTATGAAAATGGCTCTGCTAACTCACTTTTTTTGGGAGTTTTCATGTTTCTGGATACAAATTGTGATGATTTTCCTCTATTTGTCCTGAGCTTTATTTCTGAAGGAATTTTAGGGCGCTCAAGATTCTTTTCTCTTTGAATTGTGAAGGAGTGGGGTTCTAAATTATTTCTATAAGAGGCCTTCCTTGTCCTCAACTCCAATTATGCAAATCTAATATTGCAAACGCAATTACTTGTTGCTTCAAACAGATACAAAAAATACACATAAATGTGTAATACTCTAGATTATTGTCTAAATAAATACGTGTTTTTTCCTTAACTCTGTTTTTCAGCTCAAAATGGCATCATACAGAATAAACTTACATCTATATATGGCAAATGTTTCTAGATACTATATCCTCCAAAAGTTGATCTTAATTAATGCACTCCTTATTGATTCTTTTAGTTCATAACAGGTCCAAAGGAGATATTACAAAACACAATATTCATGTCCCTCTAGGGGAGGGGAGACATTTTGAGTTCCAGTATCTAGAGGGGGACAGGATGGACCCAGAGCATAATTGCACCTGCCTTTTCCTCATTTTTGCTGTCTTGTCACTGTGGGATGTCAGGACAAAGAAAGGGATGCTTCATGAACCTTGTCAGCATGTATGTTTCACTGCAGAAACTTCCAGGAACACTGTCTGAAAAGAACAAACTGAATTTCCGTACTCCATTTTCATCCAAAATGGATACCACACTTCAAGTACACATCACATTAAGCCAGTTACTGATAATAGTAAATATATATGGGCAAATAAATGCAAACAGCAACAAATGAATATTGCTTTAACAAGAATGTCCTGGAAGAGATGACTATTGATATATATGGTTCTAAATGATGCTAAGTATATATCACAATTTACACTAATTGTGAATTAATTTTTTATTATTTGATTTGCTGATCTGGTGAAAAATGTTGTGCCTACAGAGAAAGGAATGAAATCTCAGAAACACTGCCTTGTATTTCACACAATTTCATCCGACCTTGAACAATGCTAGTGCAAAGAGCCCAGACAAATTAGATTTTACATTTACAAGACTTCCACAGCGTGAACATCTAAGAGTGTGAATGTCTCCTGACAATTTTTCCAGGTTGTTCTCAGAAACAGGTAAGAATTTCCTTGCTAAAACATCAATTGGCTCCCAATGGGAGTTACTTTAGGTAGGCCTGAGGAATAAGAAGCTTCAGAATTATGGCCTTTCCGTCACAGTACAGCAGCTCAAGAAAAAGGACAAGAGCAAGAGATTAAGGAAGCTTAGATATTGTTCACAATTCAAATTAATCTTTGAGTAGATGATGGGTTATAAGTGACAGATGAATAAGGGAGCAGAATTTTCAAGTCAATGTTGCTTCTGTCCCGCAGCAGGGAAGATTTGCTTAGCTGAAAGGCAGTTTCCTCAGTGCCTGACTGATGCAAGGACAAACAAGGCATAAATTTAAGCTAAAAAGCTTACCTTTGTTAATAAAGTTAAAGAAGAAATATAGTTTTGGTGTTTTACTTTTTAAGCAGAAAGTTGGTAAGTCAAAAGAGCAAATCAAACATGTAAAACTCACAAAAGAAAAACAGCAACGAATACCAGTGCTTGAGACTTCTCCTAGAAGTCTCTTTCAGTCATTTGAAAAGTCCTTCTATCAGTGGTAAGAAATCAGACAGACATGCTCAAAGATTGCTCATATATATTGAACAAGAGTAATATAATATATTCAGAAAAGCCTATGTAAACATGAAGCATCCTATATGTAATTATCCTTTATACAATTAATTGCAAATTTTCATAATATTTTTTTAAAATTCATGGATATTAAATTAGTCAATTAGGAACAAGCTTTATCTTTTTTTCTTGAAGTATGCATATATATCCTTGACACAACGAATGAAAAAAACCCTCAAAACCCCACAAACATTAAACAACAACCCAAATCAGTTCAGACTAACCAAACCTATTTAAAAATGCAGAAACTCAGAATGTGAATAATGTAAGTAATTTTGTATAGTATTTAGATGGCCTTTCATCATACCATGTGTTGGTGTGTCAAAGCAAAAAATCTGTTTTAATAAGTATAATTACGCAAATAAATAAATGAAGCTGTTCAGGACTGACTTTTAAAGCTACTTGATTACATAGAGTAGGATAGCAGAATTTTTTAGTATTTTTATGAAGAGGTTTAAAATATTTTAATAAATGCCTTTATGTTACAGGATTTTGTATTCCTGAGATGTAAATAAAACAGTAAGTCTGTAAAGCTCAGAGAATAACTACATAAGCCATTTTACAAGGAGGATATACTTTTCCTTCTTTTCTATGAATGTATAAAGCTCTCCTTCAAGCTCTTACTAAATCTATTGATCTGTGAAACACAGTGCACTCCAGGGAGGCAATTCACTTGACGTTATATATCAAATGATGAGATGAATAATGATCATACCATTTGGTAATTAAACATCTTACAAACCTTTTAACTGACTGAACGTCAGAAAGGTCAAATGAGATCAAGCCTATTTTTTTGTTGTTTTTAATTTTTTTCTATTTGCAACACAGAAGTTTTATTCAACAGTAACTGTTGTATTACATGGCAAAACCAAATTATTGAACATATTTTTAATTTCTATTAGGCAGTTTGAATACATAAGAGGAATATTTCTTTCATCCCATGCTCCTATTCTCATCTTCATTTTTAATCTTACAGAGAAGTAGCCATTCACCAGTATAGAGCAAATAACTAGCAAAGTTATTAGATCAAGGGAAATGAACAGCACATAGAGCAAATCTAAAGTATACCAAAGCACTAAGAAATTAGAAAACCTCCTTGATAACTGCCTGTAAAGTCATAGGAAGCTGACATTTTATTAGATAGCAAGTAAGTCCATTTCAACAGTTTGAAGACACTAACAGTGTATTTCAATTTACGCATTACTTTGGACATTTTATCTATCATTATATGGTAATAATTTAAATGTTTGACACTAGAAATAAATCCAAAATATTTAATAAAGAGGACTCCTACAACTGTAATTTCATTAATAATTTTGTATTTTGCCTGTAAACTATTAAGTTGCAAATGCAATTAAAAGATGCACAGCAAAGATGATAGTTTTTACTACAGACTAACAAGTGAAAATCACTTGTCTCAAAAGCTAATGCCCCGCAATTCATTCACGTATCTATTCACATGCATCTTCAGCATAGTCTTATGGGTTACCATAAAACAAGACCTTCATTGTCAGACAGAATAAATCCCTCCATCTTCATGCAAGCTACCACCAGCCTTCACAGCCCAAATCGAATCACATCTCAAATATTAAGGAATGTCTTAGATTTTCCTTGAATTACTTTCCTAGAAAATGAAGAAAGCTTTATTAACTTAAGAAAACATTCAACATCTTTCTCAAAAACAAATTGGGACAGATCCAGTCAACTCTCACAAATACACAATTGCACAAACACACAACCAATATGTGGAATAACTAAACACACCCAGTAACAGCCTGGATGTATGTGACAGTTCTGTCTTAGAGAAGAGCAAAGTAGCCACTCTCAAAAACCAACCTCAGTCTACTGAGGCCAGTATCCCAGTGCTGCTCCAGGTGCTTCTGCACAGCTGGAGCTAATCTGGAAAAGAGAGGTCTCTGAGGCAGAAGTTGAAAGAGAGAGGGAGGATTTTTACAGGGCATCTAAAGAAGTACTGCAGCAGATGAATTTGGCTGCCAGAGGACAGTTTTACTGGAAAGTTCCACGTCCATGCAGCAGACTGGCTACTACTATGGGACATGAGAGAGATGTGGGAGATGACACCTTCAGAATATCAACTGCCAGTTGCTCACAGTATTTTGTCTTTCTTTGTCTCAAGGCAGGGGACAGAAGTCAAGTTCACAAAATGAAAAAGAGGTAATTAAATCACATGCTCTGTCTTCTGGGATCTTTTAAGTATTGGACAGGGTATTCAAGTTCATAACACAGTAACATAAAAACACTGTCCTATCAAATACATTCAATCCATCCAACATATAGCTTTTTCAGGCCTAATAAATCAAATAAATTTAAAATACCTCTAAAGAAAAATATTTCTAAATTGCAAAAATAAAATCATATAAATGATAATACTTCTTCAGATCGCCATTTCTAATAATGTCCAAATGTACAGTATTCAGAAAATTTTCTAGAGAGAGAGAAATAGCAAATACTCCTTTTTCTAAAAGCTCAACACGCAAAAAATTAAGGGGGAAATGCCACTTTACTGTAAGGACCTGGACTATTCCATTATACTTAAAGGATAACTAAACAACTGTGGGACTTGCACAATAGAACAACTTCCCTTAGAAAAACAAATAAACAGGTGCTCAGATCAAATTTTAGGGAAACATTACACATGCAAATTAAGCACTGACCTGGGAAAAGATGCTCTGTGGAGGCTCAAGGGCTTCAACATATGCTCACTTAGCAAACAGCTGCAGCAGTTGAGGCTGCTCCTTCCCTCTCCTTCCTTTCCCTACCGTTTGTTTCCTTCCCAATGCCAGAGCTGCCTGCTGCCACTCAAGAGCTGGCAAAATGACCATAGAAAATGACCATATGAGGAACTTTAATGCAGAGCCAAGGAGCATGGGTTAAACTGTTATGGATTTTCTATGGCATCAGCTGGGCATCCTTTCCACATTGATTTAGTTTCCTTTTTGACAGGTTGAAGAAGAGAAACAAGAAAGAATGCAAACACAAGTTCTGGTGGAAGGGCAATAATGAATTTTGGAGAGAGGGAAAAGATACCTAGAACTGAAGTACCTGTTCATTACACAAGTACGTGCTTTAGTTAAAAGCATTATTAATAATGGTGAGTCTTATACTTCCACGGTGAAGGTGAAAAATTTACAAACGGAAATGCTTATGTTCCACATTCTTTATAATACTACTGCTCAAAAAAGCAAATGTAAAATGATTCTGTCATAAGAGAAAACTTTAAATATTTTTCCATTCATTCAGTAATTCAGTTCAACATTTCAGCCTAATTTTCAAAAATAAAATAAATTATAATGCTGTCATTCATTTAGTCCACTTAACCAGGAGAGATAAATTGGCCTGAGGCAAAATTTCAGGATACAAGTTTGTTTTGTTGGGTTGGGGTTTTTTTACTTGTTTGTATGTTTTTAAGAAGGAATCTTAGAAGTAAAATTCCATTTAAAAAGAAGTTGAGGGATGATGATGCAAAGATTACAAAACTCTGAATTTATCTTTTTTTAAACAAGTAGCAACAATCAAATTTGAGAAAAAATACATCTACCTAAAGCTAAAAGCCTTTGGACTGAGTAGAAATTTTGTATATGATATAGTTTTAATTCTTTATTAAGTGATGGAAAAAGAGAACTGGGTTTGCACTACATCATAAAAATGTATCTTAGAGCAAAGAGAAAATTAAGTAAAAATGAATGACAAATGGCCATGTGAGAAAATTTTCATCTTGAAAAGAAGAAATCTAAATATTCACCAACTTGATGGTAGCATGTAGGTAATAAATATTAGTTTCAAATTAGCTGCAAAACATTTAAGACATGAGGTCACATGTCCTTGTCATAGCACACTATCCATCTGCGCTAATTTGAAGTGTTTAGTAAACAGCTTCATCCAAACAACACAGAATGATATTAGGCTGCCAATTCAATTACAGACAGGAACTATATATCTATATGTGTCTCAACAGAGCTAAAACAATATTCAATTTAGTTTCTCCCTCAAGTATAAAAACATTGAGTTAGAAATACAGTCCATTTCCTATTAGTGCTGTTACTTAAAAAACTATACTTAACCAAAGTATATAGATCCTAGAATTAAATTTCTATATTTTACATTCTGAGGTACCATGTCCCACACCTTATTCTTGAGAAGTCACATATATTGTGCAAACTATACCAAGCAGTTTTAACTTTGCAGCCTCGGATTACAAGCCTGGTAGGTTTTTTTGCAAAACCCTCATTGGATCTGTCATAATTAAAGAATTTATATGTAGGTATTCAAATCAATATGCTTATGTTTGGATGTAGGACCAGAACCACCAAATGAACCATAACACAACCTTTTTTGCTTCCCTAGATAACTCAAGGTCAGGGGGAAAAAAAAAAAAAAAAGTTTTTTAAAAAATTAAATTGTGAACGTCTGAATTTAGGAAAAAAAACCAAAAAACTGATGCAGTTAAGCACAGTTTTCCCCATCATATCACCAGTAAAAACCTGTCTTCTATAGGCTGTGACTGACAACAATTACCACCTAATAGCTGTTTTACAGACTACATTCAAAATTCTGAGGCCTAGTTCCTGAGGGACAGTGATCTCTGTCCAGTTCCTAGATGACAGCGGCCACATTAAAAAAAAAAATAAAAAAAAAATCATTACCTCTTTCTTTCCTAGATCCCATAATGCATTTTCCAGAGAAGAGAAGAAATCACTCCCCAAGACAGTTAACAAGCACCACTTACAAACACAAAACTCATTTAAAATCAGCTTTTTAGGGAGGCTAACTCTCAAAGCAATCAAATAAACATCTATTCCATTTTCAAGATCCCATTTATTTTCAGGAATTAGATGTGATGCTATTTCTTCCACATGTAGTTATTTGTACTGAATTGCTTTCTTTATTGCCTACATTCATTTATTTTATTAATAAGGATTTAAAATAGCTAGTTCATCACATTTATCATAGAATGATTTCTGGATAAGGTAACTTCAAAAGCATGCCAAAAATACAGATAATATTTTTTACTGTGTTGCTGAAGAACATAGGAAATAGTAACATGAAAATCAGTCTTTCACAATTACTTCAGATACAGTCAAATAAGAGACCATTCTGAGAAAAGCAGCACAAATAAGTTGTTCTGGGCAATATGGGAAACCACATTTGATTTTCTTAAGTTTTAGAGAAATCCCAAGTAAACTACTGTTGAGGCTTCCTTTTCTCTTGATAAAACGAGCTTTTATTCTGTCTAAATCAATCTATGTTGCTCACAGGCCTCAGCATTTTTTTCCCAAAGATCGTGCTAATGGCATAATGGCTTTACAATTTAAGTAGAAAAACCTGTGAGAGAGAGAAAAGACTATGTAACACAGAAATTAGCAGGGATTCTTTGTCTTGGACCTCCTATCGCAGAAAAAAACCCAAAGCAATTCTATGTATATAATTAAAATCAACTAAATTAATTTTCTCTGTTCCCTCTGAACAACAAGACTTTCCAAGAACTTCAGATACGGAAAATGAAAGGGTTAAAACAGGGATTTTTGGCAGAGTTGTGTCTTCTTCTATTCTGTCCCAAAGAAAGACCAAGTTGTTAATGACCCTTTTATCCTACTGAATGAACAGCAACAGTAACATAGGGTAAATGGTGAAATTTTAAGTCCGGAACTGCTTTGAGAGCATTAAGAGTTTGACCACATACAGTCATCAGCATGGCAACAAGGGAAAACAGACCTGGGGCCAGTGCTCTGCCTTAAAAAGCACATTTTTGCTCTTAAAAATACATACAGGATGGGAAAAAAGAAGAGTATCATTCACGTTTCCTAGGTTTATTCACAGACTTATTGAAAATATGACTTTGACCAATACCATCCCTGCCACTGCATACATCAGCACAACTAGCTGTGTACTCTGGCTAACATTTAACCTGGAAACCCACACTTACTATGATTTTCTAGTCTGTCAACTCACTCTTGCAGGTCATTTTCAAATAGCTCGTTCATAACTTATTCCTTACCCACTATTCATGAAATCTCACTAGCATCCCATCCAAAAGAACAAATAGCACAGTCTTTTATAATCAACTTCCTAACTTTAGAAAATGAAATAAAATTGATACATAACATCCCTCTCTTCTCCACCCCGTAAAAGAACAGATTTTGTTTAACCATAAAGAAAATAGAAAAATTAGTATTGGACATTTAAATGACTGTGTTTTCAAGTGGTAAACCGAGGCTGCATCTGCCAACTTAGTTGATTTTTTTTAAAATTTCTTTTGTATTTGCTTCCTTTATTAACTCTGAGTTTGACACAATTTATTATATTAAACTAAAATACAGGTGTGTCTTGCTCTCTTGAAGGAGTGGTCCAGCTAGTAAGGAGTCCGCTAGTGTGACCAAAAAGACCAATATTCCTTTTTATCCAGATAAAAAAATTAGAGTCATATGTTATCTAATGTACCTTTAGTTACATACTATCATGTATTATCTTGTTTCCTAAAATAGCACAGACATACTACAATGCTTATCTACACAAATTCTTTATAAAATAAAAATGTTGTGAAGAATATGTGGGACTTGTTGACCATTATTCTGAGTGGTTTGTCACAATAGCTTTAGCAGCTCATATTTTTTGTGTATTGTATCACTGTACTTTTAGAAATGTTAGGGCTTTTTTTTAGCAACTTTATCGGTAATATTCAAAATTATGTCCCTTACTGATTATTAAAAACCTATAAAAGTAACAAAATGTTTTGCATTTCACAGAATTATTTTATCAAATACTAAACTCATTCTTAGTTAATCTCTATTTTATTTTTAATTAAATTTTGAGATTGGTGGTCTGTGACCAGTCCCTTAAAGAATCAGAAGCAATAGGGAAATAAAATCAGCATACCCAATACTTTTATATTAAAATAATCACTCTGTTTGAGAGAAGTAACAATTTAAACACCAATGGAAATGATATTTTCAACAATTACAATTTTGGCAAAAGCCACTAACAGTGTAACATCAAGCCAGTAGACACCTTTTCCTGGTATATTGTGCATAAAAAGTATTCCCATCTGTTTCAATGCTCTGGCTTTTTCATGGGCTTAAACCTGTCAAATTATTCCATTTGATTTCAGAGAATTCTCATATGGCAATCTATTTTATTTACTTTATCTTCAATAAAATGGTTGAGTGAGCATTAGCAACTCCGAGACACAAGTTTCAATCAGTCCTCTGGCAAAGGCGTCAATCTACATTAGACCTACAGTGCTGTGAGCTGCAGCCAGAAAGCTGGAGTGAGACAGGGCAACAGTGAGTGAGTGAGCAAGACCTAATAAAGCAGCAGTGAAGAGAGAGAAAATTCCCCCCAGACACTACCATACACCGCTTATATAATGTGTGTGCCTAGTTCAACACACCAGTAGTTCCTTAATAAAGCTGACAGCTAAAAAGGAGATTCAGGCTCCAACTTCATTTTACATGACAACTACAGTAATGGTCCTCTGTTCTCAAGCAGGCCACGTTTAGAAAACTGAATTCAGTTCAGTTAAAAATTAAGAGTTCTCACCTCTCTCATTCATGTCACATAGGAAAAAGAATCATAAAATTATTAAGATGCACACCATTTTCTCCTCTTTTCATACAGCTGACAAAAAATCAGGTTTCAACTAGCTTTTCCTTAAAAATTTCTGCGCTAGAAACCACAAAGCAATCAGTGTATTTAAGCAATAACTCATTTCTGAAGACAGTATCATTAACAACTAATTCCAACAAATGTGGAGCATCACTCCTAGATGCCACGAAAATACCTCCCAAAGCACAAACTTTGTAATAACTGATGCAAGTTCATATTTGATATGGGCTGTAAAAAGCAGATTATTGCAATGGTGCTCTTCCCAGGAAATCAGACCATTAAGACTGTACTTAATGTTTAGCTGAATTGAAAAGCTGGCCAGTTTAAATCCATAGTTTGATGTTATGTATAATCATTGCAAAAATTTACTGCCTCGTATTTCCAGGTCACAAATTCAGTTCTATCAATGTACACTACTTTTTGACAAAAGCTGACTTCAGGTTGCCCCCAAATCAGCAATTTACAGCTATTCAAAATCACCCTGGAAAGATAATTCAAAATTCTACAATAAATAGTGTCTCTGTTCTAATACAATTCCATTAAAGTATAAAGTACTGTTTATGTTTCAGACTCTTCCTGTTAGAAACCATATTGAAGACAAAGCCCATCAAACCCCATCTAATTACTTCTTGCAGACCAGACTTCTTTGTGGACAAAGTTAATGTCAATCCATTATGCAGCTAGTGGAAAGCATGTTGGTCATCACCATGGCCACCAGCAATACGTCCTTACATAACTCTTGAGAGAATTTCAGTTCCGATGCAAGATACCTATATGAGATATCCTCCTGCCCTAATCTAACAATATAATTATGTTTGCCCTATACAAAATAAACATGTACATACAGACTGAATATTTAACAGTATACAAAATGCATGCATATACGTGTACATGAGTTGTGATGTTTCAAGTTTTTGTTTCCTGTAGTACCAGAAAAAAACCAGGAATGAGAACAATGTTTCCTCTTCAGCAAACTGACAACAGAGAAGAGCTAGATCAATTTAACAATCATTAATACCAGAATTTATTTAGCTTTTTTTTCAAAGCCTAAGTAACTCAGAAAATATAGATGAAAATGTATCACTAACAGTCTCAAAACTGTCTGTTTAAGTCATCAGTCAGAAAATAGAATGTTTTTTCTCTGCTTTCACATCTCTCCAATATAGATTTTTGTCTTGTTTTCAGTTTTTCCAGCTCTATCTCAGTTTTTTTCTAAAACGTACTCCTAAACAGTTAAGTGTTCTATTGAGGACAAAAAACAAACAGATTTTTTCTCTCTGTTAATTAAAAATGTATTCATAAATGCAATTTTATTTTTATGCATATCTATCATTACATTTATGACTGAATCCCAGTTTTCAATCAGTGCAAACACACCATATCCTGCCATAAAAGAACCTCTTAATTCTAAAAACCATGCTGAAGAACTAGCATTCAGAATTTACTACTGTTTTCTCATCAACTGCAAAAACATTCCTTCTCCACTTTCACATACTGCAAGAAATAAAGACCTATGCTAAAAAGGCCAAAAAGATTTTGGCTTCCTTTATAGAAGGCATTTTTATAAAATATATTTAACTTAAAGTTATGGAAGAAAATAATGGAGGAAGCAGAATAGCAGTAACTTTCCTTCATATGCTTTAAGTTTCAGACGTACTGGAATTCAATAAAGTTATGCTGCCAAAATATTATAGATGCACAAGTCAGTTATACTGCATTTTGGACATAATTTGTCAGAAGATAGTAAACTTCCAGAAAAAACATCCTTTAAAAATTAAAACACTCTTGCTGACTCAACAGATTTAAATTACTACAGTTTCTATCAAACTCCAGTTTCTATCAATTTTCCAAAATACTGACACTGTCTATCAAAAAACTATCTAACATAACTACATACAAGTTACACCATTCAGACATGTACAAATATGTGACAGAAATCCAGCCATATTTCCATTGCTACATAGAAAGCAAAGAATCTTATACTTCTTACTATTTTTTCTACTGAAGAAAGAAAGAAAAAACCACTGTTTTGCAAATAAATATATTACTACATACTAACATATAGTCATATACAGGTTTGCACACTATGCCAGTAACATCTACGGTTTCCCTGTATAGTGCTGTAAATCCTTTGACTTACAACACTGCTACACCTTTCTTCTTTTCCTGGCTTCACCATATTCATACTGTAGCCTTCCAGCCAGTGCCTTAACTCCTTGGGAAAAGGTGAAGTTAAATCGGAATAAAGGAATTTTCCTTTCTTATTAACCAGTGGAGACAGTCACAGTGAAACACATACCAGAATAGTCTTCTTATACACTGCTTTGAACTAGGTTAAAAAGGGCTGTGCTTCCTCCCAGAGGGTAAAACTTAAAAAAAATTCTTATAAACATAGTTTCAGAACTAATTACTGTCATCATCATTAACTCCTGTGGAACAGCTTCTTTTTCTTTCCTTTCAGAGGCATCAAAACATTAAGATGGATATACCAATATGATGGAGTGTATAGGTATATCAGAATATCTCACAATACCTTAGCAGTTACAACACATGGCATATAGGGAAACAATACATATTTATTTCAGTAATACATATTTGTATTTACATATTTGTTTCTACTTACTGGTGTACATAGAAGCAATTTGGCCTGGTTCCTATTATGGTAAGTTCGTTGTACCCTGTTGAAATCTGCATCTTAAAAATTTAGTATCAGGTCCAATTGACCATATTTTGCAATTTATACGTTAAAATATTACCAAAAATTTTTTAATTTGAAAAGTTCTGGGAATATTCTCAAAAAATTTTATACCTCTGTAGGAAATGTAAAATATGAACAACTGCAACACTCAACATACAGATTAATTTTTTGCTGCAATAGCAATTATGAAAAATTCAAAATAAATATGACTGCCTTGCTAAGCTCTCATCTTACACTAATTCCTTCAGGATCTCCTTTTCCAGATGTGTCTAAGTTAAAAAGACCTGATAGCCTCCTGTACATGATTCACTGAAGATAGCTGTGAAGGTCTGGAGCAAAGCAAGGTATTCAATGCAGGCATGCCAAGTGGCACTAAACCCAGTGTGGTGTTCCAGGCAAGTTTAGCCTGCTAACACAAAGCAGCCAAAACAAGGTTTCAACTCATGGTCCTTGACATCACGGAATTCCTGGTTACCAGAGGAATAAAGATCATCCCAGTTTCAAGAAACTAGGAATATCCAAACTCAGGGATTCTTCACTATTTATTATAGTATATTTCCCTTTTAAAATTTTATTTTTTACAAGAAATATAGTCTAAAACAATCTTCAAAACAAATTAGCTAAATTATCATGCTTCTAATACAGCTGATGTAATGAAACTATACAGTGTAAGTTAACTCCAGAGTTCCAGAGACCTTGGTGAGAGTACCAAGGTTTCACTTATTTTCACAGGTGAAGCTGAAAAAGCATATAGGGAAATCCTAAATGAATCAGATATTCTCTGCTATCTAGTCATAACACAAGCAGTCATACATCTCAGTGAATCCAAGAAAGCAGAGACCAGCTATATGAATTTGGATAAGCAAGAACAGCAATTCCAGAACAAAAAAAGTTGCCAAAAAAAAAAATAAAACAAACCAAAAAAACCCCCAACAAACAAACAAACAAAAAACCCCCCCACAAACCAAAAACCAAACCAAAACAAAAACTTCTTTGTTTTGTGATGATTGACCTGTACTCACCTGCTTCTTCTAAGCCTCAAAAAGACCTTTTAACTTCAACCTTGAACTGAAGTGATGTCCAAAATCAATTCTAGTACCACCATCCTGACAAAACAGAGAGAAATGTTTACAGCGATTTAGAATCATTTAACAAAACCAGCATAGAATCTGGCTTTATCACTCCCTCTAATTTGTTCCAGATGTGCATACGCTGATTCACAAGTAAGCTGAAAAAAAAGAGTAGTAATTTTTAATTTTTTGATTTTGACATAAAGCTGGTTAAAAGACCTAACAAGCTAAAAGATTCTCTTAACAAGTAGTAAGCTTAAATGTAGTCCACAAAGGAAGACAATTGTTCACCAAGTTTCTTCCTTGCAGTAGAGTGACAGCTAAGGCATCACTCAAATTCTAGTCTTATATTTTTATTCTATTTTTATTATTCTAGTACCCAAGGGCAAACAAAAGGAAGGCTTCCCTGAAGTAGTTTGTTTCAGACAGAGAACTGCACACAATATCACTGCCAGTAAGTTCACAGGGTCATCTGAAGGAAGGGACAGAAGCTGGGATACAGCATGCCAATAAAATTTAAATCTACATGTATGTTAGGAAGGACAAAAGGACAAGCAAAAAGAAAAAAAAAAACAGCTTTGAAGCTGAGACTGGAAGACTGCAATGAAGAGAGACGGTTGGACAAGGCAGAAGAAATAAAGAACATGCGGGTCTGTAGAATATTTAGATTCCATCTATGCCTGAGCACATTTCCCTTTCCTGAAATCAACTGGCAGAGATAATCCTACATTTACGTAGCATAGTCACACGTGCTCCGAAACAGAGGGGCTGCATAAAAATTGTCTAATGGAGGTGGTCAAATAAATGTCTGGGAATTTTCTGGAACAATATTAGTTTGCAAATACCTTAACTGTGGCAGAGACCTGGAAATATTTCCAGGCATTGTTTAATTTACTAATATAGACATGGACTTAATGCCTGAAACTCTGCTATCTCTAAAGTAGATCCTACCAGCCTCTCGATGGTGCCTCTTGGCAATTCCCTCTTGCTGACAAGGTCAGACAGAAGCAGGCTGAAGAGTAAAATAAATGTAGAATTTTACAAAGAAAAGACTGCTTTCCCACAGTTTAAGAAAAAAAATCTGTGTTCCAACTGGCATTATTAATACACACTTTGTTACAAGATGTTTGGACATTTAAAAGAGCTGCAGTTCTAACTTCTTCCTTTGTTTGTAGAGTGTAACAAAACCTGCTGGGAAGGTCGAAGTTCCTAGAAAACTGAAAGCTACCTGGCAGCCTCTGTAGTAGAGCAAGTGAAGAAGGGAGAGCAAAGAATGACAGGCTGGAGGAATAAACACTACATGAAACCCCTGCACAGTAGGACAGCACTGGGAAATGAGAAGGATCTCTTATGAGCTTAATACAAAGCAAAAAAGAGAAGAAAATGTTAAAAACAGGTAAGGATCCTAAGGCAAATATGAGGATGTGAAGGTGGGTGGCAATTCTTAAAAGTTGCCGGAAAGTAAAATATGTGTCAATGAAACTTTGCCTGATGGTCACGTGGTCACCCTGGATCCACAATGTACCTGTCCAACCAACTGAGAGAAAAGCATTCATCTCACTGTCCTATTTCCCATTAAAAGGTTGCAGTTTTGCCTCTAAAGAGCTATGCCTCTAAGTCTTTGAAGTTTCTTGTGCATCCGAATTCTAGACAGAAATACACATTATTTATTTCTTCAACACTACATCTTGTTGACAGATAATATGTACGCCTCACATGTGAATTTCTAGATTTCTCTTTTTTCCTATACTCCATCACACCAAAATATTTTCAAATCATTAGTTTTTTGCTTGGAGTGTATTAAATATCCCATATTGCTTTACCTCAGAAATAAAGCCAAGACAATCACTGTTATTATATATCAAATCTTATATCAAAATACGACCCGTTTTGTTGAGATACAGGCTTTTTAGAAGAAATTTTTCATTGTAACATTTTTTTGGTAATTAGTCTTAATACGAAAACAACCACAATCATTAATCTCAATGATTATAACTTTATCTTTGGCCTATTTCTGGATTTCTACACTTTTTCAGAAATCAATAAGAAATATTTAAAGTGGTGAGGGTGGCACAAAGTAGGCGCGACAGATATGTCACAGATAGCACGTCTCACCTACCAATTCTCTTTTTAACGGTAAAAATTTTCATCTTTAGAAACTTATCTATTGACTTATGTTTCATTTATGTTACATTTCAGTGTGGTTAACCTGACAAAGACAGCTGACTCTTAAAAAATTATATTAGTTCTGTTATAAACATTGTTTTGTTTTGATTTTTGTTAGCATCCTAAAACCTGGATCTGAATCATTGAAGTTATTCCAGTTTAACACCAATATTTCTCTACTTCCCCTCCACCTGAGCTAGCAGATTCCATCCCTCGGGCCCCAGCAGGTAGAGCTTTAATTGTTTACCTATTCCCTACTGACAGTGCTCACAGAGATATGTTTCCCATCCTTCAATATCTAACAATTCCATCTGAATTCCATCTAAACCCTAAAAATTTACAAATTCACAGACCTTGTTAACCAAAGCTTTAAAAGCATCCTGACAGAATGTTAATTGTCATAGTTGTGTCAAAAATCCCCAGAATATTTAATTCAAAATGAAAGTCTCATCAGCTAATTTTTACAACTATTTTGCACTACTACTTAGAAAAATGAAGGCTGGATTACATTATCAGTGGGTCCAAATAGAAGTTCTGTGGTGGTGGGAGAAGCATAAATTTTTTCATGTGGCACAGAGAAAATAATGAATTCCTAAACGATTCTTGAGCTGTCAAGCTTCCCCAACTACATATTTTCCAATTTTTTTCAATGTGATGTACTTATAAAGGTTCACATTATATTCTATACCACAAAAATTATTCTTGAATTTTTACAACATGGAATTTACTATGCAAAACACCCATACCCTATTAATCTGGAAAACATGTAACTGTGCAAAGAAGTAAGCCAAGGATGATAATAATAAAATTTACAAAAAATCATTAAAAGATTAATATTAAATGTCTTGGAAATTGCCCGGTGACAGAAAAAATGTCCACATGGACTAAATGCATCATCTACTACTAGTATGTCCCATCCACTGGGTAACTGATGCACAGGTTACATATAACTCCTCTTGGGGAAGAGGGGCTGGGGTATGATGTTGCTCCATTTAGGTCTTACTTGTCCTAAAGATTAATAGGCTTCTGATTACCTGTACTTATCAAAGCACACTGGAGAAAATGGAGACAGTACCAATGAATGGGAAGCCTGGAGTGATGGAAAAATCATCCCTTAGTCTTTTCTTCCAAAATATCCACAGCAACATTGTCTGAATAGTTGGATATACAGGCTAAACCATCCCTGAGGCAGGTCTAACTTGCTTGACTTGCCCCTACATGATAGATAACCTGTGTTGACACTAATCTTATAAGTATGCACGATACCAATATCATATTTATAGAGATTTCTGAACCATTTATCCAGTGTGCACAGATACCATACCTTACTTTATCCTCAGGCATGTCTGTCTTTCTTCTGAAAACATAATTTATCGTAAGACAATTCAGAGAAAAACCACTTTCTACTTGTTGAATTTTCTTATTATAATAAACTGCAACAGTCTACATAAATTGGGGGAGAAGAATATAAACAAAAATGAAAGCAATTAAGTATTCCTAAATACTCTGTTCTGCAATACCACTAACACAATGGCACTGCAGTCTTATTAATTACTTCCAGAATTATGATGTGTTTCTCCCTTTTTCTCCTGTGATGTGATTAGAAGGGATTCAGAAATACTGTAAGATGAGAATGTAGAACAACTTTAGAAAGTAACATCTCATAAGTGCACGTATATGGTGATCATCCTGAGTTGTCCAGCATATCTAGTTTGTTCCTGTAAGGAGATATATGTATAGATTTATAACCTAGTAACACATAAAGTCGAAATGCACCTGACCCTTCTGCCATGATGCACCATATCACAGACTCTCCCACTCACAGAGTGGTTGACAAGTAGCAACTACATAAAGCATCTGAATTTAGACTGGGTCATTTAGCACATTAGACAGATGCATCTCCAAAACTTTCAGAAAAGGCGATTCCACAACCAGGTTTCTCTGGGCAATCGTTTCCATTGCATAATTATCCTTCTACTGAGAATCTTTTCCCATATATTGAACCAAAACCTTCACACATCAGAGTCCCACGCATTCCAACTGTCCCTTCCCATAAAGGGCAACCCTCCCACTCCTTTTCTGCCTGAGTCTTCTGTAGAGCTTGCATCCATCCATCACTAAATCCCAACTTTCTAGTTGTTCTGCCACTTGGCAGTTTATTCCACTGATATTATTATTCTGGATCTGCATGTGGAACTCTAGCTCCTCCTATTTCTTTCCCACCCACAAGAATCTCGCCTAAATAAATATATTGAAAACTCAACAAAACCAACAACAAAATATAGAAAATTAAAGAGTCACACAACTTTCAGGAGAAAAAGAAACACCAAACAGTGTGAAGTCCACACCTACAAACAACGCAGAACAGAAAACCTAAGACACACACACTCCTTGAGCTCCTAAAGACCAAAAGAAAACAGAAAAAAAAAAATTATGATTAAATAAGCCAAACTAACTGTGAAAAAAAACTGAAGAGAAACAAAAAAAAACCCCACAAAACAAGCAAACAAAAAGAGGTTCCAAGACAATCTACCTGGGCAGCCTCAATCTCCTGCCAAAAATGCCACCAATAAAAATAAAGACAGGAAATTGTCTCACCAATTGCTGTCATCTCCATTATCTGATTGTTTGCAGCATCTCAAAGTATGTGTTTTCTACTTTGGCTGAGCAGTGGGTAACTCCCTCATCAGCACAGAGTTTCCTTGGGGCTTCCATAGCCCTAATACATCCTCAGTTTGGGCACCTCAAGAGCTGCTTACATTGCTTAGGAGGCTGGTTCAATACTGATATGACCACCACAGTTAGTTACAGATAATTGTCACAAACTAAATGTCCGTAAGATGACCGGATCCTTGCCGAGATCCCTATCCTAAACCCAAAATATGACATGATTTCATTAATTGTGTCTTTTGCAAAGAAGAACAAAATTAGAATAGAATTACGTCCCTGATTTCTTCTCAGAGACCCTGCCTGGTGACCTGAGTAATAGGTCTCTCTAGAGGATGTTGATCACATATCTCCATCATCTACCTCTTGAGCTACATCAGTCTGCAGAGGAAAAATTCTTACACATAGGCCAGTCCTCCCTACAGGCACAGCAAGTCTTCAGCTATGCTGTATTTGACATGGACCACTGCTGTATTTGATATGGACCACTTCAGATTACTGGGCAAGCTCAAGGATTTCTTTTTTTTTTTTTT